>CAUYPK010113629.1:0-39965 GCA_963574355.1 Loris lydekkerianus | reverse complement strand
CATAATAACACACAAAAATTTTGTTGCAATTTTATATTTTAAATGGTTGCCAGCCTGCATTAAATAATAAACCCTTCCTCACAACGCCCAAAAAAAAAAAAAAAAAAAAAAAAAAAGACCTTTGGAAAAACTGGCCAGTTACCTCATCAATAACAATTCCTGATCTGTGGTAAGTAAATAATATCACCTTCTGAGAGGTTCAGGGACCCAAAGTTACTTTGGGACTTAGAAAAAACAGGAATTTACCCAATTCGTGTAGATAGCTATAGGCACAGAAAAATCATTAGCTTGACTTGAGAGGCTTTCAAGAGGCTTTCAAGTCTAACCTAAGATTCCTTAAAAAAAAAAAAAAAAAAAAAGTTCCAATAAAACCAATTTTATTTTTATTATATATATATTTTTGAGACAGAGTTTTATTATGTCACCCTCAGTAGAGTGCTGTGACGTCACAGCTCACAGCAACCTCAAACTCTTGAGCTTCAGCAATTCTCTTGTCTCAGCCTCTCAAGTAGCTGGGACTACAGACATCCACCACAACGCCTGGCTGTTTTTGTTTTTGTTGTTATTGTTGTCTGGGAGGCCCAGGCCGGGTTTGAACCCACAACTCCTGGTGTATGTGGCCAGCACCCTAGCCGCTAGCTATAGGTGCTGAGCCAATAAAGCCAATTTTAAAAAGGGAAAGCCTATATGATCAATAATTATTCTTTCTGCACTTTATGCAAATAATCAGGCTATGTATAATAAGACTAGACTTTATTTTTGCAAGTAAATTGTATTTAATAAAAATGGACGATGGGAAGGAGAAAAAAATGTGTTTCAGAAAAAAAATCAACTATAGTCTGCCCGTTGTTAGATTCCAGTCTTGTCCATTGACTTTGATTTTTTATTATTTGCCTAAAATTTGAACTGAATCCTGGCTGCAAGTCTCCAGCTAACAATTTCAATTATTTTTTTTTTCCATTTTTCTGACTTAGACTCAGAAACACCACCACTACCTTTTCCTGAGACTCTGTAAACACAGCTTGGGACATACAAACTCCAGATTGGGAAAAAAAAAAAAAAAAAAAAAAAAATCTGTCAGATTACAGTTGCCTACTTCCACTTTAACTGAAAATACTTTTGAGTAGACACTTCAGCTGGCTGCTTTCTGAACTCTAAGGAAACTACTTTATGAAGTGTTATAAATATTTTTTTGATTTTCTTCTGTTTGAAAATCAGTCTGCAGTGCCAGATCCTGGAAGGAGACACAGCTGTTGAACTAAACTGATCTCTTCACAGGACTAAGAGAATAACCAAAAAGATATAGAATGATATATTTAAATTTTCTCCAATTTTGTTTCATTCCTTAATCCAAAGATAATAGTTTGGCTTTTAATATGTATGACCTTTCAACTTCAAAGTGAGGACTTAAGAAAATTAGAAATATTTTACGCAAAATATACTTCTTTGACAAATTTTAGGATGGCTGCCACAGAAGTAACACTGCGAAGGTGTCTTTGTGTGTGCGGTTAGGGGGAGCAAACTTAGATCTGTAGAGAATCTGCATTAATGCAGTCAGGTCTTTGTATTTGTATTTGACTTAGAAAAGGTTAATGGAGACTCTCTACTTCCTTTCTCATAGACTTAAGAAAGGGCTGCCAGGAAGATGTAGGACACCTGGTAGCAAAGGTTGCTGGGCATACTGGTCCCTAATTACAGAGTGTATGCCAACAGAGACATAATTAAAAATCTGTCTGTGACTCTAGGACTGATCACAGAAGAAACTGCAAAGAGCCTTAGGGCTCCACAAAACCTTTCAACTCTCTAGCCCAGGTAATCTTATATAATCAGTTAGTATTATTATAGATTTCCTGTTGGCTAAATAAGGAAGAGCCTTGCAGTGTTAAACACTACCTGCTTTATCTATAAAAATATCTCAGAAAAAAATGGAAACCTGAATAGAAAATATTTCTCCACAAGCTATGTGACTACACAGCTCTACTATGCCTAATTTTTTATGGGGGCTATTCACTTGGATTTCCCAGAACTTCAGGAAAATTCTGCAGGAACTTTTGAAGCTAGAACTCTATATTCAAGAGCTCATTATCTATCTTATAGTCTGCTGTTCACTAAAGTACTGTGCTAAGACTATAAATAAAAATACTAATGTTCTTGTCAATCAAATCTTAGGTCTACAGCCACACACTCATGAATACTTGAAGTACAAAATATTTTCATTTTGAGATCTCTTTTCTCTTATCCGAAGGTCAACCCCAACTGTATCCCTTGTCGGTAGAAAGAAGGCAGGTTGGTCATCTGCCCTTTTCCATTTCCTTAGCCCACACCACATGAATGAGATGGGATGACTATGTGGGGAACTAAAGCCACCATTTATAAAATTAGTAAAGGTCCACAAGTTGAGAACTGTGGTAAGGGCCTAAACTCTGTAAAACTATAGGCATTTTGTGTGTGTGTGTTATCTCCATATATTCATATCTATGTCTATGTCTATGTCTATGACTATAGACTAGACATAGATATAGACATAGTCATAGACATAGTCAAAGACATAGATAGATATAAAACCATCAGCTTCAGAGAAAAATTGGTCTCATCCATTTTACATATGAGAGATCAAATGTATACACACATTCATAAATTAATCAAATATAAATTATTTGACATAAAAAATAAAACTGTAGGCAGAAGAGGTGAGTTACTCACTCCAATCTAGTAATGAATGCTTTCTTTTCAAAGTGAGGAAAATAAGAAATGATCATATCATGAATAGTTTTTATCCAAATAAAGATATGCTTGTAGTTTTTTTAATATGATCTTAGTATGAAGCAGTTCCATAAAGCACTCAATTTTTCCCAGGGATGGAATGTGATTATTTGAAAATTCTTCTTTGCTAGTATTGTAGCTGGTCATGTAATTCATTATTATGATGAGAAAATTAAATCAACATAGTTGTATTTTTTATAAACATAAAAGAACAATTTTTATCATTGCCAAGTTAGCATTTTTAAAGAGAAACCTCAGTACATATTCTTCCTTTTCAGTATCCTCTTGATCAATCTTTTTACTTATAAAAACAATCAGGGGAGATGTCGCTTTTCTCAGTCAAAACTTGTTTCTACATATCTAAATATTGAACTATTCAGAATAATGAGAAACTTCACAAAAATAGCTGAAGGTCTTAAACATATGTAAGACCTTTGTTTGTATGGGTTTTAAGAATCAGCTTATTTAATTTAAAACTCTAATTCATTTTTTTTAAAGCTCTGTTTCTATATCTCTCTCATAAAAGGTTAAGCAGGAGAAGTTTCTGTATTTTTATAACTTTTTAATTAATTCTAAGTCCATTAATTATTTATCCTATGAAACCCATGATCAACTTAATCTTTAATGAAAAATAGTGGTGGAGCGTTCACAGAATACAGACTATAACCTGCATCAACACAAAGTATGTTAAACCAATTTATGTAATGTCCATATCAAAATTGGTATGAAACATATATATATATATGTTAGTTTTCTCACATCAGATCACTCTCAAATTGATTCCTCTTATGACTACCTTTCTCAACTTCAATGCCCTTTGTGATGACATTGGACCCATCGACATAATGCAGGATAATCTCCTAAAATCAGCTAATTATCAGCCTTAATCCTATCTGCAAACTTAACTCCCCTTTACCATGTAACATAAGATATTCAGATGTTCTAGGGATTAGGGAATAAACATCTTCAGGGACCATTATTGTTCACCACACCTGTCAAACCAGGGAAAACTTGGAAGTGGATCCTTACATAGAGGAGATCCCAGCCCTGGCTGACAACTTGATTGTAGCAAAGGACCCAGGTAAGCCATTGCCAGATTCTTGACCCACATGAACTATGAGATAATAACATGCATTGCTTTAAACTACTAAATTCTAGGTAATTTGTTACGTAGCAATAGATAACTAATCCTATACTTAAAACTAAATTATTTTTATTTTCACATTTTCCCTAGGTTTTATTTTTGTATCAGTTTTATTAAAAATAAATGTACTCAGGCGGCACCTGTGGCTCAAAGGAGTAGGGTGCCAGTCCTATATACCACAGGTGGCGGGTCCAAACCTGGCCCCGGCCAAAAAAAACTGCAATAAATATAAATATACTCTATTGATTTCAAGTTATGGAAATTACAGGTTACATTTAAGTTATTTAAACCAACAGACAAAATGATAAATTATGACACGTTTATAATAAATAGCTCCAACGTGCTACACTCATACAGTAATCCTACTTCATCAACAATAAAAATTTTTCTTCTTTTGGCTACCAATCCTCAAAATATGATCACAATATACGGAGATAATCGGTCAGAAAAAAAGGGCCCACCTACATCACAATGCTTGTCATTATAACGAAATCGTAGTGCCTTGCTGAAATTTTGGCTGCTGGAATCAAATTAATATGTTGCTAGTTATGTTTTCTCCTCCTCAGAAATTAAGGATGTTTTCTCTTCATTATAAAACAGGGAGCATCAGGAGATGAAATTTCCATAAAAATTGAAAAGTTGGTTTAACTTTTATGCTTTTAGTATAGTTAATGGGTGATATGTATACCAACTGATCTGTAACTGACTCACTTAATTGGTTAAAGCGTGGAGATAATTAGTGAAGCTAATTGTACTAGACAGAGCACAACTCAAAACTTTGTTTCTTTAGCATTATGTTCGTTATCAGTCAAATGAACAGTTTTCTAAAAGTCATCATGAACATTAACAGAAGCGTTGTTTGTCATTCACTAGTGAGAAAGTTTAAATTTTTATATTTGCATATACATACATTTTATCTGGTAACTGTTCAGAAACTGTTTAATGCCAATCAGTTAGGTTTTACCGTTTCTTTTCTTTTTTTTTTTTTTTGAGACAGAGTCTCACTTTGTCACCCTTGATAGAGTACCCTAGCATCACAGCTCACAGCAACCTCTAGCTCTTGGGCTTAGGCGATTCTTTTGCCCTATCCTCCCAAGTAGCTGGGACTACAGGCGCCTGCCACAATGCCCACCTATATTTTACTTCTGTATAAGGAAAAATAATCATACAGTTGCTTTATAAACTGAAACTGGTACTACTCTGTATGTGTTATCATATATTAAGTAATTTGATACTGACAATACCCCTATTCAGCAGGTATTACCTATATACTCGAGTATAAGCCGAGTTTTTTCGGCACAAATTAAAAAACTCGGCTTATACTTGAGTATATACGGTGGTATTATTCCCATTTTACAGACAAGGAAACTGAGCTACAGAAAGGACAAGCAACTTGCTTAGTATTTATACAGGTAGCAATTGCTAGTGGTAGGATTCAAATTCTTTTTATTTCCCACACCAGACAAGAACTTTGTCTTAATTGTTATAAAATGTAGATGTCAAAGTAGAATAGCTATGATTAGCAGTGTAATGTATTGAATTGTGTCCCCCCAAAATTCACATGCTGAAGTTTAAACTCCATTAGCTCTCAATGTGACCTTATTTGGAAATAGGTTCATTGCTGATGTAATAATCAATTAAAATGAGGTGATTGGGCTGGACCAATATGACTATTGTTCTTATAAAAAGGGGAAATTTGGATAAAGACAGATACACATGGAAAACAATGTGAAGAAACACAGGGATGGAGGTGGAACACATTATTCTTAGTGAAGCATCACAGGAATGGAGAAGTATAAATCCCATGTATTCAACTTTGATGTGAAGACAATTAATGACAATTAATGACACAGTGGGGCATGGAGGAAGGGGAGACCAGACAGAGAAGGAGGGAAGGGTTGAGGGAAGGGAAAAGAAAAAAAAAAAATGAAAAAAAAAAAAACAGAAGGGGGTCAAACCCAGTCCTGGCCAAACTGCAACCAAAAAATAGCCAGGCATTGTGGCGGGTGCCTGTAGTCCCCGCTGCTTGGGAGGCTGAGGCAGCAGAATCGTGGAAGCCCAAGAGCTGGAAATCGCTGTGAGTCCTGTGACATCGTGGCACTCTACCAAGGGCAGTAAAGTGAGACTCTGTCTCTAAAAAAAAAAAAAAAAACAGAAAAGATAAAGAAAATAGTGACTAATTCTCACGTAAATTGGATTTACTTTTGATCAAAGTACATTACTTAAACATTAATTTTTAATTCAACTTGTTAATATGTTGTTTAGGATATTGCATCCTCATTTATAAGTGTCATATGTTTGTAATTTCCCCTTTATAATAATATATTTTCTCCAATTTTAATATCAGGTGTACCCAGATGAAGTAGAAGGATTTTGAAGTATTTCTTCTTTTTCTATTGTCTATAAGATTTGGCAGGATCTGTTTTTTGAAATTATCTTTTACTTTTATTTATAAATATGAGTTGTCTATTTTTTGAGACTTAAAAAAAAAATAAGTTAACTGATGACTCCATACTGAATCTCAGAATCAAAGCATTCTATAATAGACATACTCATATTTGACAATGTAAATGTTACTTCCTTTGCATTATTATTATTATCATTGCTTAATATTTCAATGTAGCAATTGTCTGATTCCTTTTCTGATTGTATTTATGTTCGTTCATTCTTTACAAGGTTTTTGTTTCTAGTCCTTAACTTAAACATTGTTATTATTATTAAATTTTAAGCCTTTTTACGTTTTTGAAGGCAAAAAAATGGAAACCTAATAAATATATGTATATGTAAAAAAAAAAAAAAAAATCTCAAGTCCATACAACATAGAGGAATAAAATGAGTCCCTGCATGCCCATCTCCAGCTTCAACAGTTTCATGAGCCCACAATCAGTTTTATTTCATCTCTCCCCTTCCCCACCAGCTGCTCACCACCTCCCACTACTTCATTGCCTCTGGGTTATTCTGAAGCAAATGCCAGGGGATCACACCACTTCATCCATAAATACCTTTGTATACTCTCTGTACATATCTCTAAAATATGAGGATGCTTTTTAAACATAACCATCAACCAGTATGCCTAGAAAATGCAAGTCATGCAATATCCAACCTATGCACAGATTCTCTCTGATTGTCTCACTTGTTTTTCTTTTGGTTTTGTTTGGATTTTAGTGTTTTTGTTAAAACTCAAAATCCTAGCAATGTCCACAGCTTGCATCTGGCTGATGTTGCTCTTAAGTTTCTCTCAATCTGTAGATTCTTCCTCCCTATGTTTCTTTCCCCTTGCAATTAATTTGTTGAAAAACTGGATCATTTGTCCTGTAGAATTTTCCACATTCTGAATTTTTGCTAAATACTTCTTGGCCTGTTTCAACATGCTCCTCTAGCCCTTGTATTTCCTGAAAATTTATATGTAGATCTCAAGGTTTGGTCAGATTCACATGTTATACTTTGGCAGGAATCCTTCAAAGGTGATATGTGTGCTTACTATTTCATTGGAGGTATAAGGTCTGACAATTAAGTTTGCAAACTCGTCCTAAAGTGTTACATATCTCATTGCTGAATATCACTATGGTCACCTTCGAAGTACTCCCACCTTCGAAGTACTCCCCTTGACACCAGCACCTAGTCCACCCTTCATAGCAATTTTAGAGCTCTTTTTCTGGAATGGCCATCAGAGGTGTCATCTTACTGTGCTTGGTGTCCTGAATATCATCAAAATGTCTTCCTTTCAATATCTTCAATATCCTTTCTTTATCTTCAGGTAAAGAAAGAAGTCTATGGGCCAAATCAGCTGAGTAGGAAGGATGTTCCAATACAGTTATTTGTTTACTGTCTAAAATCTCCCTCACAGACAGTGCAATATGAGCTGGTACATCGCTGTGATGCAAGAGCCATGAGTTGTTAGAGAAAAGTTCAGTTAGTTTTCATCTAACTTTTCATGTAGCCTTTTCAGCACTTTCAAATAGTAAACTTGGTTAACTATCCAGTTGGTACAAATTTGTAATGAACAACCCCTCTGATATTAAAGAAGATTAGCAACATCATTTTGAACTCTTGATTTGAATTGACATGCGTGAAGTTGAGGGTATGGAACTGGATTCCCCTAGCACTGTCCACATTGCCATTCCTACTCTTAAGACCACTGACCACTGACCTCCAGCTCTGAGGAGTCCCAAAGGACTTGGAAAAGGCAGATGTGACAGGCTCAAGCTCTAGGTTGCTTTGAAAATCTGTCTTACTGTTCTAACCTGGACAGCGCAGTAGATACCTAGTTTCCTGGTTCCTTCTTGTGGTATTTTGAGAATTAAGCATGAGAAATGGTTAATAGTATTACTCAGGTTTTGAATAGATAGTACTTTTTAACTTACCAAAGACTTTGTTGCCTGGATCTGTTTTTCCCTCCCAAAGGTCATTCAAAGGCAAGTCTTAACCTGGAGTGACAGATGTTGGTCATGGAGACCCAGGTCAAGACTTACCAAAGATCACACAGCAAATAAGTGACCTGGCTGGGAACAGCACCTATATTTACCTCCTTTCTCCAAATGCATCAGCATGAGAAAATACCAAGAAAACAACATGTGTATGAAATAAACCATTTGGGGCTCAACCATAGTCAAAGAAGTGTTTGAATATTATAAAAACGTTTGTTCTATAAATCTAAGGATAGAAAGTCAGGAGGAAGGTCTATTCAAGGGTCAAGGTAAAAAGTGGCATGTAAGTGTAAAAGATGATGGGGGACAAAAGAATGGAATAATGAGTCTGTAAGGACTGACCCATAACTGGGAGCTATGAATGAGCCTGAGACAGTAATGGTGCTTTCCAAGTTCACAGAGCAGTCAAGACAAAATAAATCCGGGCAACCAAGCCCAGTGAAGACCAGGCATGGAGCAGATCTAAGGGCTGCTTCTTTTTCTAGAGTTAATCCAGCAAAGCAACCAAGCCCAGTGAAGACCAGGTGTGGAGCAGACCTAAGGATTGCTTCGCTTTCTAGAGTGAATCCAGCAACTGAGAGTCATCAGTTACATGTGATCTAAACTGCTCAAGAGCTGAGAACCCATAAATTTTATAGCTGGGAGGAAACTTAAATACTATCTACTCTGTCTCGTCTCAAGTATCTTGGCCACAGGGCCTCTTAATACTCTAAAAGATACTGAGAACCCCACAGAGTTTTGATTATATGGGACTCTATCTATTAATATTTCCATATTATAAATTTAAAGCAATATTTTTAAAATATTTATTAATTTATTTTCTTAAATATCAATTTATTTAAAAAAAATAACAATAAGGCTGGGCACGGTGGCTCCCTCACCTATAATCCCAGCATTCTGGGAGACCAACAGGTGGAAAGCTTGAGCTCAAGAGCAGGGTGGCACCTGTGGCTCAGTGGGCAGGGCGCCAGCCCTGTATACTGAGGGTAGCAGGTTCAAACCCAGCCCCGGCCAAACTGCAACAAAAAAATAGCCAGGTGCGCATTGTGGCAGGCACAAGTAGTCCCAGCTACTTGGAAGGCTGAGGCAAGGGAATCGCCTAAGCTCAGGAGTTGGAGGTTGCTGTGAGGTATGTGACGCCACAGCACTCTACTGAGGGTGACAAAGTAAGACTCTGTCTCTACAAATTAAAAAAAAAAAAAGAGTTTGAGACCAGCCTGAGAACGAGCAATACTCTGTCTCTACTAAAAATAGAAAAATTAGCCAGGCATTGTGGTGAGTGCCTTTAGTCTCCACTATCTGGGAAGCTGAGGCAAGAGGATTGCTTGAGTCCAAGAGTTTGAGGCTTCTGTGAGCTCTGATGATGCCACGACACTCTACCCAGAGTAACAGAATGAGACTTTGTCCACCCGCTTCGGCCTCCCAGAGTACTAGGATTACAGGCATGAGCACCGGATGTATTAATTTTTTTTTGAGAGTCTCACTTTTTTGCTCTCAGTAGAGTTCTGTAGCATCACAACTCACAGCAACATCAGAATTGCTTAAGCCCAAGAGTTTGAGGTTGCTGTGAGCTATGATGCCAGAGCACTCTACCCAGGGCAACAAAGTGAGACTCTGTCTCAAAAACAACAACAACAACAACAAAAAAAAAAAACAATAATCAACACATTATGTGTTAACATAAGTATTTTTATGGAAAACAAGTATATTTTCTAAAAAAAAAAAGAAAGAAAAAGAAAAGATTGGCATTATTTTGCATTTTTGAAAATCTCTTTAAGGTTTGGCTTAATAGAAGACAGCTGTGTCCTACTTTCTGCTTTTACATTTAAGGTGGTATCACCCGACACATGACCTTGGGAAACCACTGCACACAGATGAGGATGAAGAAGGCAAAAAACATCCTACTATCATCACGAAAATGGTTTTGTACATACAGATCTCCTGAAAGGGTCTTGGGAATTCCAGTGTTCCTGAATCACACTTAGAGAATCAGGGACCTAATATAATTTAGGTTGCATTTTCCTAAAATGCCACTTATTAGCAATGTGGCCTTGGGAGAGTTACTTAATCTCTCTAAGCCTCAGATTCCTCCACTGCAAAGTAGGACCAATAGAAAGATGCTTTATGATCATGTGGATTCCTATAAATGTAGGCATTTACATAGTCAGTTAAAAATATAAGTGAGTGATACCTGTAAATGTTTAATATAGTGCTTGGCCCAAGGTAATCACTCAAACAATGGCTCTTCCTAATACTATTGTTAATAATTTGTTATTACTTACACACCAAGCCTTGTGCCAGACACTGTGTGGGTCATATAAAAATGAGTAAGATTTGCCAGAATTGCTTAACAGTAAGGGAAGTAAGATAAATCATACCTATAAAACAAAATAGATTTTGTCTAGAAATGATGCAAAACAGGAAGAGGTCACATTCATTCGATCATTTAACAAATATTAATCAATTCTCTCCTGAGTGCCAGGCACAACAGTGAGGAAAAGGCCAAGGTAATGGGCCCACATGAGTAAGGGCCAGCAGGTGTAAGGGGTGGGTACCAAGCAATGGGCTGGGGCAGGTCAAATTGTATAGGGCTCTGTAGGCCCGTGTGCTTGGGGACATAAGGAAATACTTTATGAGAAGTTGGCTTTTGAGTTAGAGCTTGAGAAGAGGTGGGATTTGGGATGGAGTTGACATATACATTCTTTTAAGTACTCATTCAACAAACATTTGATTTTTCTGCCAAGTAAGCTGTGCAAACAAAAGATCCCTACCATTTTTTTTTTTTTATTTTTTTTTTTGAGACAGGGTCTTAAATATGTCGCCCTTGGTAGAGTGCCATCATAGCTCACAGCAACCTCAAACTCTTGGGCTTAAGCAATTCTCTTGCCTCAGCCTCCCAGGGGTGAGCCTGCTAAAATGCCCGGCTATTTTTTTTTTTTTTTTTTTGCAGTTGTCATTATTGTTTAGCAGGCCTGGGCAGGGTTCAAACCCGCCAGCCTTGGTGTATGTGGCTGGCGCCCTATCCACTGAGCAATGGGCACTAAGCCAATCACTACTTTTCAAGAAGATATTTTTACATTTAACTGTTTTCATTATATATAAAATACATAATCACTTTTTAAAAATTAGAAAATAGCCAGACGTGGTAGCTCATGCCTGTAATCCTGGCACTCTGGGAAGCTGAGGTGGGTGGATTGCCTGAGCTCAGGAGTTCGAGACCAGCCTGAGTTGTCTCTAAATCTAGCCAGGAGTTGTGGCAGGTGCCTGTAGTCCCAGCTACTTGGGAGGCTGAGGCAAGAGGATCACCTGAGCCCAAGAGTTTGAGGTTGTTATGAGCTGTGACATCAAAGCACTCTACCCAGGGTAACAAAGTGAGACTCTTGTCTCAAAAAAAAGAAGAAGGGCTAAGAATTTCCCTCTTTGCCTTTAGAATCTATATACCCTTGGATATGACATTAATTGAGCACCTGATGTGTACCAGATGTTGGTGCTGGGAACACAAAGAGGGAAGACCCCTCTAGTTCCATGGGGGTGCAGATGTAAACACCCGTGCATAGGGACAGAAGTTTCATTAAGAGAACTGAAAGAATGACCAATTCCGCAGTGGGAAGGGAAGTGGTGTGGTGAGGAGACAGGACTGAGCTTGAGGAGAGGGGGCTGCTGCACAGAAAGATTCTGTACAGGGTAAAGAAAGCTGAATTTTGGTCAGATGAAATGGGAGTCGGGGTGCGGAAGAGAACATTGTAAGGGAAACAGGTATAGAGGCACTAAGTGTGAAAAGACACACTTCTGTCACTAACATGACAGAAGAGAAAGTTGTTTATCTTTCCTGCCTCTAAGCTCCTCTTGAGTAAAAAGAAATAGGGACACAATACAGCGATTAGAATCCAATTGGTGGATTATGAAACACACTTCAAGGGCAAAATCATATCCTCACACCCAAAAGGTAAATGCTACAGTAACTGGGGTGAGCTGTGTGCTTGGAAAGGAGGCTTAGAACAGTTTATCCCAATGTTGATTCTGGTTTTGGCTACATGAGTCTCATTCATTCTCACTTCTGACCTCTACCCCTGGCTAGAATTACTTTTTCATAGAATTGGACCAGCAGGAGCCAGGTGAGAATATCAAAAGCAAAACAAAAGAAAATGAGGACAACCTAGTACCCTCATTTCCAGAGAAAATAAATAATTTATGGACTCCTGATGAACAGACAGACTAAATGACTGTCAGGAAGAGAACAGTAAGCCTTACAGGCATGAAATGGGCCCTTGGGCATTTGCATCCTAGCACAAACCTAGACTTTAAGAAGATTTTTGAATAAATAGGTATATCATCTGCATAATAGTATTTTGGTACTAACTTTTTGTTGTTGTTGTTGTTGTTGTTGAGACAAAGTCTCAAGCTGTTGCCCTGGGTAGAGCGCTGTGGCATCGCAGCTCACAGAAACCTCCAACTCGTGGTCTCAAGCAATCCTCTTGCCTCAGTTTTTCTATTTTTAGTAGAGATGGGGTCTTGCTTTTGCTCAGGGTGGTCTCAAACCTGTGAGATCAAGCAATCCACCTGCTTCGGCCTCCCAGAGTACTAGGATCATAGGCATGAGCCACTGCACCTGACCTATTAATTTTTTTTTAGACAATCTCACTTTTTTGCCCTCAGTAGAGTGCTGTAGCATCATGGCTCACAGCAACCTCAAACTCTTGGGCTCAAGTGATTCTCTTGCCTCGGCCTCCAAAGTAGCTGGGATTGCAGGCGCCCACCACAAACGGCTAATTTCTTTTTAGAGACAGGGGTCTCGCTCTTGCTCAGGCTGGTCTCAAATTCCTGAGCTCACATCCTGCCAAGAATCACTTGAGCCCAGGTGTTTGAGGTTGCAGTGAGCTAGGATGACTCCATGGCACCCTGGCCTGGGACAACAGAGTGAGTCTCTATCTCAAAAGAAAAGAAAATGCTGCTAAACTGCTAGAACCTAGCAGTTAGATTGATCCAACCTTTCATTTATTATGTTCTCCTCTTCCTCAAAGTCATTAACTATTCCCTGCTGAGTAAAGGACAAAGTTAAAATGCCCAAATACTCTCAAGAATGCCCACAACCAAGCTCCATCCTGCCCTCCACTCCCAGTCTTTTTTTACGATTTCTGTACGGAAACCCTCTTTTTTGACAAAAGTAGTTTTCTCAGTGTCCCAAAACATGCCATGCCATGTGACATCTGGTCTTTCATGAAGATGACATTCTCATTGTTTCACCCTCGTACTTGACTAAGGTACTAGATCTGATATTTTCCTCTGCAGACTCCTAGTGGAAATTCTCCCTCTTTTTCTATATTAAAGCAAATAATATTTTTCTTTAAGCAATGTAAGTTTCTTGACGTTATTTGGGAAATATCAGTGGTTACAATGGTTTAGTTTTGTGCACTGAAGATAATAGGGAAAGATATCCAGCCTGAGTCATATCTGCTTATTTACACTCTAGCCTTTAAACTGTACTGTGGGATTTAGATTATCTGTGGACTGTTCTATACAATAAATAACATGTAAAATCAAATGCCTTATGTTTAAAAAATGACCATTGTACTCAAGGCAGTCAAGCACTTTAATCTGTGATGAGAGTTTATTTTATGTTGTCGCTTCACATATTTTATTGAACCAGGTTTTTTGTGGGCGTGCTCACTTGATTACACTGTTTGCTTATGAGGAATTTGCACCTGTTGTGCACAAAGCAGTAAGTTCCTTTTTAACAATGGTTCATTCATTCATTCCTGTCACAGGCTCCCACTGAATGCTTCCCTGTGCCAGGCACTGTCCTGGGTCCTGGATATTCATAGATAAAAGGGGAATATACACAGATAATAGGTGGCTCTCTCCCAACATCAGCTGAGAAGACAGGGCTAAGGCTTGTGAAAGACCTATGCCTAGGGGACTCTGTGACCATTATTTAATGCTACAATAATTCTGAGAAACAAGCAACCGCATAACTTCAGTGGCATTTTTAGCACAACAATAACTGTTCATTTCTCATACACCCGGGGTGGCAGCCTAGAAGGTTCTGCTGACTTTGGTTGGGCTGGTTGATGGTCTGTGGGTTGGCTGCCACAGGATGGCCTCGGCTGGGATAATCGTGGTAATGTGGGTCCTCTTCCTGAGCCTCTCATCCCACAGGCATGTTGTCACTTCAGTGTTCCATGTTCCCCTCCCTTTCCTCCCTCAAGAAAAACTCTTATTCCTTTAACCAAGCTGACTCCAGTGTTGCATCATTTGGAGAAGTGGGGATGCTATCCATCTCCAGGGTACAGTTTCTCGGTTTCTACAGTTTCCCCAACATCCCTACCCTGGCCACCACATCACCACTGCCAAGAGTAAAAAACAGCCCAGATTCTCCAGGCAGGCACGTCACACATCCCTTACCCCCAGTATTCACAGTGTGGCCACTACTATCTGAATTGAGACCATCATCTGTTGGCAGTATTTCATTTATTCTGGTGGATGCCAGGCACACAAGAAGCCCAAGATGTGGGTTGTCCCTTATCCTTTGCATTTCATCCCAAATGGCTCTGTACCTCCCATTTTCTGACCCCACTTCTTACCTTCCCTATGTCGTGAAACCCTCAGGATTCATTACTGGGATCAGCCAAATCCTTCTTTTCTCAAAGTCTCTTAATTTTTCCTTCACCTTCTTGCTCTAAAGGAAACCTGAGTTGCATCACTGCAGACGCTGCTCTCTCTGCAGCCCTCTCAAGTGGTGGCTGTTCCTCTCCCATAGCTCATAGGTGTCCTTCTGACTCCTCGCTGTTACCTCCAGGCCATTCCTCCTAAAGCCTCCGACATTAAGCAGATTCTACTACCCTCGTTACAGCCGTAAGGCCTCTATCACTCTCCAACACTACTGGGACAGTTCTACATGATCTCAGCATCCTCATAGCTGGTCCTTCCAAACACTCACATCTCAAACCCTTACCCCCCTCACTTCCAGACAGCTTGTCCTCCACCTTAGCTCAGCTACACCTCTGTGTCCCTGTTTCTTCTCTTATCCAGCTTAGATTCCGTGGTCCATGATTATAATCACTCCTTTGAACAGGCCCTTGGTCCCTTGCCCCTCTATCACTTCATTATACTTTTCTTAAAAAGCACAAGCCTTACTTGAATCTACTCTCAACCTATGCCCGCAAAAGTGCAGCAGCTGAACATGCTGGGGACAATCACACACCTGTGCTAACTGCTCTCACTTCAAATTAATGACCTCGCCTAAAGACCTTCAATGTCACTCATCCACCTTACTTACATTACCCCAGTACAGTCACTAACTCATTCTCACAGACGCACTCCATATTATTCCCCTTCTCTTCACACTTCCCATAATGCCACTCCCATCCTGTTTTGGCTGACAACCTTGTCCCCTGGCTCACAAGGAAAATAAAAGCAGTAAGAAGAGAATTTCCACCAATTCCCAGCGCACCATCCACCCACCTCCCCTCATCTGTGTTTGTGTGTGCTGCCTTCCCTCCAGTTAATAAAGCTGAACTCTGCACTACCTTTTGCTCCAACCATCCTTCTCTCTCCTGCATTCTCAATTTTCTCTTTCCTGGATCACTTCTAGCTGCAAATTAACAAGGTGTTATTTCTACATCTTTTTTTTTTTTAACTGTCTCTTGACCTTACTTCCACATTCACCTGCCATCTGTTTTCTCTTCCGCTTTCACCAGTGAGGGCTGGCTACCCTCCTTGTCTCTAATTCCTCTCTCACCATTAGATTCTCATGCTCAGGAGTCCACAGAATGTCCTCTTTTCAAGGTCATTACTGGCATCCATGTTGCCATATCCAATGGTCAATACACATTCTCTGTCCTTAATCTTTCTAAGACTTGGACATAGTCTACGGCACCTTTTCCCTTGAAATGTTCATTCTCTTGGTTTCCAGGACTCGACACTCACCTCATCTTCCTGCTAACCTGCCGGTGGCTCCTTCTTGGCTCCCTCTGTCCTCTTCTCCATCATCTCACTCCTCCAAGCATGCTCACCTGGCCTCACGGCTCATTATACCATCTCTGTTTTGGTGATTCTCAAATGTCTACCTTCAGCCTAAACTTGTCTTTGAACTCAACATTTAGATACCCAACCGCCTGCTTGACTGATTTCCACCCCCAAACCTAAAAAATGGCACCATATCTTTGTCAGCCATAGTTTCTCTCTTACTAACACCCCTACATCTGATCCATCTGCAAATTATTTGACTCTGCCTTTAAAATGTATGTTTTAACGGATGTTTTAGAATTCATTATCTCCTCCACTGCTACTACCCTGACCCAAGTCACCTTGGCCTCTTGTCCAGCCTCCTAGCTTAGCTCCTAGCTTCCACCCTGACTCTTTTAGTTTATTGTCTTCATAATATCCAGAATGATCTTTTAGAATATAATTCATTCCTATATTCACACCTTCTGATAGCTTCCTGTTTTTCCCTAAATAGGAGCAAAAGCCCTGCTCATACAGATTAATACACTGCTATACAACTGTCCCACCCTGCCTGCTGTTACCCGTCACGTCCTCTCTTATTTCTCTCCCCTCTTATTCTGGAGGGTCACATTGCTTTCCCTGTGATTCCCAGCTTAGTGACTCGGCACTGGCTGTTCCCCTGCTTGGGATGGTCTTTCCTCAGATCTTTTCTTGAGTCTTTTCCCTCACTCCCTTCAGGCCCTTATCCAACTATCACTTTCCCTGAGCTCTCTAACTAAAATTTGAATCCTCACTCCAGCTACAATCTCTACTGCCTTCTCTCCTTACTTTTGTCCATGGCACTTACCATAATCTGATACCCTGAACAGTTTTTGTGTCTGTCCCCCACCCAACAAAACACAGGCTGCAAAAAGGCAGAGAATTTTGTCTGTTTTCAGTGCTTAAAATAGAGCCTGCTGTGGAATAGGCATCTGACAAGAATCTTTAGAATTCATTGCATGAAGGAGATTCTGATGGGGAGTGGACAGACACCAGCTCCTTTTAAAAGGGGCTTACTGGCAGGTGGAGGAATTTGTACCTTGGCCATAATCAGCTCTGCTGCAGTGTTTTTATCAGGGAAGTGATAGGGGTCCATGCTGGACAGATCACTCTTGCTGCAGGGGAGAGTGAAGGCTGGAGGAGTAGGATTAAAGATAAGCAAATAATTGAGGGGCTGTTGGCAGAAATTCAAGCAATAAAAATTGAAAGCCAGAACAAACACAATGGCTATTGACATAAAAGGAAGGGAGGCAGATGTGACAGCCATTCAGAGGTAGACTACATAGACCTTGGTGATCAATGTGACATAGGAGGTTACAGCCCACTGGAAGATACACTAATATTGCCCCCATTTTTCACTCCCAGAAACTCCTTGACTGGGTCACCAAGTCACAGTTTCTGACAATTTTTGCAAAGCCAGAGATAGAATTCCAGGAGCCTGATTCCAGGTAAGGCAACCACTGTCCAGCTGTCTAAGCTCCTGAGCCATCAGAGATATATGAGGATGCCCGGGCTTCACTAGGAACCCAGGATCTTTGTTCCCCATTTTCCCATCCTCCTTACCTTCCTAAGGGGCCTCAATAAAGCAAGGGGCAGTAAGAAAATTAAAACTGCATTCACCTTTTCTGTAATCCTGAACTATCCTCATCCTACTTGTTATTCCACTGTTGAAACAAATACTTGTAAGACGAGATAAGGGCAGTTTTATTGCCAGGGGATGCCATGCAGGTGTCCAAGGCCCAGCCCAAGGAAGCAGGTTCTACTGTAAATAATAATTCGTGTAATAGTAGGATTTATAGCAACCAAGATTTCTTTCCTGGCTTGCAGACATTTCTTCAGAAGGTGCTGGCTCCCTATGATGTTAAGGCTCCTTCTCTGCAGCCTGCAGGAACTTAGCCAAACTACAAAGCTCTAGTCCTTCAAAATCCATCCTCTAAACCCAGCCACTTAGCTGGTGCCTTAGTCAGCCCAGGCACCAGGCTTTGGTGAGCAATGCAGGGTTGGTGACCAATGTAGGGTTGATGACCAATGTAAAGAGTGTTCATGGGTGTCATGTACCTCAACTGTTTCAGGCCTTGACATCCAAATTGCAAGGTGATGCATACTGAGAAAAGCAAGGAATGCTAGAGCCACCACACAAAAAGGAATTCAAAGGAAGGCTCACTGTTCTTTTGGTGTCTCTAGGGATGGTAAGGACATGTAGGAAAAGACAGAAGTGAAGAAACTCCAATCTCAGTACACAGAAAGTGACGGCCTTGACAGAAGCAGGGAGAGTGGGTAGCGTAACCAGTAAAGAGATCCTTCTTGACCCCCAAGAAAATCAGTCCAGGTCAGTAGGTGACCCTAGGTTTCTTCCCTGTTCAGATTGTCCCCAGACCATAAAGATGGTAAAGATGCAAGGGCGGGGATGAGACATGCAGCTCTGCTGAATAGTGGTCCCAGGGAGACAATTGCCTTTAAATCGTGCTTCAAGAAGTGCTCAAAGTACACAGAATTCTTAACGTGGAACATCTTGAAATTGGCTAAAATTCTGGGCTTGTGTATGAGCAAATGTACATTTTTCAAGAGAGGTATGTATCTTTCATCAGATTTGTGCAACACCAAACAGAAGAGATTGGGTCTCTACAACCTTAACTGTACCATCCAATACAGTACCACTGGGCCTGTTCTAAGCATTCAGTGGCCATGTGTGATCATGGCTCCTATGTAGAGCAGATAAATTTCCCTCATCACAGAGACTTAGACAAATTGGATTTTCATGAGAAGGCCTGGATATCAGACCCCAGGATTCAAATTTTTCTCAGTGTTTTGGAATACTATAGACCAGTATTTTTCAATTTTTTTTTTTTATCTTACAGCACACTTGAAACAATAGTTAAACTTCATGGCATGCTTAATTTATATTGATCAAAAAAGAGTAAAAAAAAAAAAAAGAGAGAATGTACTTACTATCCTTTGAACTTCTTTCAAAAATAATTTAATTAATGATCTTTAAAAATTTTTATGGCACACCTAAGATCCTCTCATGGCACACTGGTTGAGTATCACTGCTATATGATAAAATGATTTTTTCTTCTTCTGGGTAGATGCCTAGTAATGGTATTTCAAGGTCAAATGGGAGGTCTAATTTGAGTTATTTGAGGATTCTCCATACTTTTTTCCAAAAGTATTAATTTGCAGTCCTACCAACAGTGCATAAGTGTTCCCTTCTGTCCACATCCATGCCAGGACACTTGCACTAGACTGTTTATCGCAGCTAAATTTACAATCACCAAAATGTGGAAACAACATAAATGCCCACCAACCCAGGAATGGATTAACTAGCTGTGGTATATGTACACCATGCAATACTATTTGGCCATTTAAAAAGATGGAAACTTTACATCTTTTGTATTAATATGGATGGAGGTGGAACACATTCTTCTTAATAAAGCATCGCAAGAATCCAATGTATTCAATTCTAATATGAAGGCAGTAGATGAGCTAATACATGGTGGGGGGTAGGGGAATGAGGGAGTGGGGAGAGGGGAGGTGGGAGGGGATGGGGGGTCACAGTGTATGGCTCACCTCTTGGGAGCAGGCCACAATTATAAGAGGGACTTTACCTAACAAATACAATCAGTGTAACCTAATTCTTGGTATCCTCAATGAATCACAAACAATAAAAAGACATTAATGACACAAATGAATAAATACAAATGTGTGTTCTTCAAAAAAGCAAATTATATGGATGGGTTTTAACTTAATTTAACTTAATTCTGACAATCTTAAGAAAAATTCAAAATGTTTCATTTTCCCCCATCATATACTTTCTCTCATCTTCATTATGTGAATTAAGTCTGTTTTATTCTGCTATTAATACAGATGAAAAACAAGAAATGTACTGTGAAGTGCTTATATTAGCAAAGCCATCAACTCACAAAAAAACATTGATAGAAATAAATGGTGCTTTATTAGTGGTGTTAACTTGCTTAGTGACAATGTTGCTTTCAGATCAAAATATTTCTATTGCCAAAGGATAACATAATCCATTTGTGTGAAATCAGGTCACGAGAAAAGATCTAGGGGACCTATGAGAATTTCCAATGAAAGGATCACATGACAATATTCACCTATACCCTGGACAAAGAACATGAATTCACTAACTGATAAAAACAAAACTGTATAAAAACTAACTTGCAAAGTACAAAATTCAGTGAGCAAAGCAGCTTTGATATAAATTGTATATCAAAAAAAAGAGAAAAAGTTCATCTTACAATTTACATGAGGGATTAATAATTTTAAGAAAACTCTTAAAAAAAGAAAATCACTCTGTAGACCCTCAGAAGCACAATCTCTGAACACGTGACCACCCAGACACCCAGTGACCAGAGGATGCTCCTTTTTTTGCTGTTTGGCATTCTCACAGCATGAATTCCTGCCAAGGAGAAGGAAGCAGGTCACCTGAATTATTTATGGATTATGGTGTATTTGAGCGACCTCATTATGTTTGGGAAGGCCTTGCAAAAGCATGAAGAGAACATTAGAAAGGGATGGATTTAAAACTATGGTTGCCTCCTTCTCTTATCCAGTTTTGCTTTCCATGGCTTAAGTTACTTATGCGCAACCATGGTCTGAAAATTCCAGAAACAATCAATTCATAAGTCCAAAAATGCACACCAATCTGAGTATTGTGATGAAATCTCATACTATCTCACTTGGTCCTTGTGAGTCATCACTCTGTCCAGTGTACCCGTGCTGCATCCGTTAGTCCCTTGGCAGCTGTCTTGGTTATCAGATAGAAAAGGCACAGTAGTAGATGTAAGGTTCAGGGCTAGCTCCAGTTTCAGGGATCCACTTGAGGTCTCAGAACACATCCCCCCAAGGAGGCAGGGAACTACCGTACCAGGGTTCAGGTAATCAACAAAGATCCTCTTTTTCCTTTTCCCTTGAGGTTGTTAGAGTCCTCTATTAGATCTGCAGGGGTTAGGGATCATGTAATGTCACTGGAAATTTTGGCAGTTCTTTGCTTTTCATAAATGTAAGTTTTTATTCACATAACCAAAGATCAAGTTCTGCCTTTTGCTTTGACTGTTGTCAAGAGCATGGCAAAAGAGAATAGACCTATAGTGCTGTTCCGTGATAATGAGGGGTAGTAGCACTGCCTGGAAGGTAAGCCTGGGTTTGAACCTACACCTGGGATTGAGACCAGACCTTGCCACGATAAGCCATGTGAATGTGGATACATCATTTAGCTTTTCCAAACCTCTATTCTATCATCTACAAAATTTGGAACTGACCTCAGGTCATGGCAAAGACTGGATAAGATAACTCAAGTGTGACATATGGCACCAGATTATATAGCAGTGGCTATAATTATCTTCTTCTGTAGTCTTCATGCCCCCACAGTCCCTTGTTGGAAATGGCCTCTGTTTTGGATACCCTGAGTTTTTTCATTAATGTGAATACCTGTTTCTATCAGCTGCTTCCAGCCCAGACTTTTTAAACAGTCTTCCTAATCAATTTAAGAATTACGAACAAAAGAGGCAAAAATCTGTAGTATCACATGGAAGGGTCGAGGTATGGTAGCTACTTTGCGCTAAGGACTGTGCTAGATACTTTATATAGACAATCTCATTTAGTGATTAAGATTGTCCATCCATCAGAGTTATACACCATAGGGGAAAACTGGAAACAATCTATATGTCTGACAATGGAGTACTGGAATACTGGAATATTATAAATCTTTTCATAATAATGCCTTACAAAAACATTAGCAGAGATGAGACCATGCTTACGATACGGCATGAAGTGAAAAACTCAGAGCCAGTCATAGCTTCTATCCCAGCATCCCTGAGAGACCTGTGCTAGGATACTCGTCCAGTGACAACTATAAACAACCCAAAGCCCATTAGCAAGATATATGGCAAACTGTGGGATGTTCACAGGTGGAACATTACACAACAGTAAACACAAACACTCTACCAGTATATAACAACACACTGAATCTTTCGAGTATAATGTGAAATGAATAAAACAGGAAAGCTCAAAGAAAATACATATAGTGAAATTCCACTTATAGAAAGGTCAAATTCAGCTGTATTGTGTCAAGTGATGAACTCTTAAGGGAAAGCAGGGGATGGTATCCTGTAGAAGTGGTCACTTCTCAGGGAGAGGTTTGTGAGACGGAAACAGAAGGTAAGGCAGCCTTGGCAAGGTTCTGTTTTTGGTTTCGTTTCTTTAACTCAGTGGTAGTTCTTTCATGTTGCTTTTAAGTTGTACCTTTATGTCCTGATGGTATTTCATAATTTAAAATGTTATGGTTTTTTTGAGACGGAGTCTCACTCGCTTGCCCACACTAGAGTGCCATAGCATCATAACTCACAGCAACCTCAAATTCCTGGGTTCTATTAATCCTCCTGCCTCAGCCTCCCATGTAGCTGGAACTACAGGTACCTGCCACAAGGCTTGACTAATTTTTCTGTCTTTAGCAGGGGTAGGTGGGTTTCTCTCTTGCTCAAGCTGGTCTCAAACACCTGAGCTCAAGAGATCCACCTGCCTTGGCCTCCCAGAGTACTAGGATTACAGGTGTGAGCCACAACACCCAGCCTAAAAAGGTAAATAAGATGAAAACAAGTACAAAACTATATTTTCAGAGATATCTCAATTATACAGATTTCTACATGCATAGGGGGAAAAATCAGTAGTGGTTTCCTCTGGATAGCAAAATGTAAAAAGATTCCTATTTTTTCCTTATACACTTGTATTTTTCAAATTTTCTATCATTAACAAGCATTACTCTTTAAACAAGAATAAAAAGAGAACAGCCAACTCCCCAGTTCTTATGCTTTCCTTTTTATCTCTCTGCACAACTTTTTATATCTCTGTTCATCAGAAGAAGAGAAATCTCCCTTCTCTCTGCAAGACACAGGAAGGGAAGGGCCACACAACTGAAATCAAGATGGGCAAACCACAGGTTCTTGTCATTTATACCCATGCTAAAGCCTTAGGGGACTCAGCCAATGGGAATCAGCGAAGATTATCACACAACTCAAACAGCTAGTTCCCCGCCTGCTCACTCTCTTCCAAGGCCTTGGGAAATGAGCCAGCAGCTGAGTTAGAAAAAATGTATTATTAATCAATAATAATTACCACTTTTAACTCTAATTATTGTCATAATATCATGTTAGGGGCTTTATAGGCATTAATCCTAGTATTCACTCCCAAACTGTAAGGTGATATAGTTACCCTTACTTTATGCTGATATTCTAAGACTCAGAGGTGCGATGAGTTGCCCAGCTAGGTCTCTGACATGAAAGGCTTCTTTCTATCCTACACCACAGTTTACATTTATTCATGAGCATCTACCATTTGGACTCACAACAATCATGTACATAGATCAGAGAGTGTGGTATATGATTTGCCCAAGTGCACATAGCTAGGAAAAAATCATAATCTTTGATGATGACTTCTATTGCCTTAAGAGGGATTTATTTCCTGGTACCCTAACCCAACACCCACAGTGCGTTTATTTCCTCCCAGGAAATATTTGTTACCTTTTCCAAGAAGGGTGAAGATGTTGGCTATGACACAGGGGCTGAGAAATGTTACCTCCCTACACTCAGGGTGGGGCGGATAGGCGGGTACAGTGCAGAAATAATTTTCACATTTTCTCCTCAGAGATAAGAATAAGATCTAGGAGTCAGATTTAAAATTTTGTGGGGATTCTAGTTGTAACTGCCTTGAGATTTCCCCATCAACCTCATCTCCTGGTTCCCCAGGGGTCTCTTTTTTTCCCACTCTGCCCTAGGAGTTGACCTTCACAGCTGTCTTCTAGAAGTCAACATTCCAGGATATCTCTGGTCTGGTCGGGAAGGGAAGGGAATGCTTCCTCCTTTGCTTCTCTGACCCACTGCGAGTAGTCTCCACACCCCTGGCGTCTCCTAGGTGTTAAAGCCACAGATATCACAGCTTTCTGGAAGCCAGCACTTTTTCAAGCCTGTCTTTGCAAGGTGGGTATCTCTCCCTCTCTTCCTCTCTCTCAGAGGGAGGACAGTGAAATGTGCTCTAACTAGGGACGGTTATGCAAAATCCAGTAGGAGCAAGCCACGAGGGGAGTTGGTGAGTCAGAGGAGAAAAGTACACTGTGGCTAGCAGCGACCCTCTCCAAAGCAGCGGAGAAGCCTAAGCCTCTAACAAGGTAAGAAAATAATTTCTGTGTGTACACTGCCAGTGCAAGTCATTATCCCAAGACTGCTAGCTCAAGGGTATCAGATAACCTCTGCAGCTAAGCCGGGGGTTTCACTGGAGGAGGGCTTACTGGAGTAGGAAGAATCAGATCACCTGAGGAATCTTTGGAGAATAAAAACACAGCTGCACCCCCACCCCACACCAGCTCCATTCCTACATGGGTCCTACAGAGCCAGGAATGTAACATTAAATGTACTGATGTACGTTTTGTAGACAGTCCCCAGGTGCATCTGATTTGGTCAGATCCTGGCTTCAGACCTCAAGTTTCTATATTTCTGGCAGCTTCTCCTCTGTTCCCTGCTGGGGAATGGAAGACAGGAGTTGCAAGGAGCTGCAGATTTTTTCTAGCTCAGGTGGGATATAGTGTGCTCGGTGATTAGATTTTGGATGCAGAAGCCCCAGGTTCTAATCTAGGCAATGCTGTTACACCCAATGAGTCAAGCAATTGAAACTCAGTTTATTTACTCTGAAAAATGGGGAAATGGTCTGTCGCTGTCCTAAATGTCTAACTAGACAGTGTTCATGACTCCCCCTAAAGGGGCTTTGTAAAGTATGGAACACCACACAGATGTTAAGTATGATTAAGGTATGGGGCCAGCATGTCAGCTAAGGTAGAGGAGACCTCTACCTTGTGTGGCTTTGGGCAAGTCTGGACTTCTAATTAAAATTGAAATCCTTTTATAAGTGTAAAATAAAGACATCTTGCCCAATATTCCTTTTGGGATCAATGAGGGAACCTCACACAGTTAAAAAGGTTCTACAAAACTCTGTTCATGTGGCATTTGTTGACAGATGTTTCTTGAGCATCTACCATGGGCCAGGCACTGTTCTTGGCACTACAGACACAGCACCAGTAAAGAGCCACGTCCCAGTCCCCCTACCATTCTCAGTCTACTTAGATGTCCTCTGCCCAGGTGCTTCCCTCCCCAGTGTCCCAGGTCTACTGGCTATTTGTAAGGAGGCTGGTTGCCTCAACCCAGCTCCACGTCTCTCGCGGCAAGATATCTTTCTTTTCTCATCTCTAATTTCTGGGCGCAGGGTCACATCTTCACTGGGAAATCTACATTAGGAATGTTCTGAGTGGCTGGAATTCAGGCTTCTTAAACTGATATCTGTTGGGGTTTTTTCCTCAGAATTCACCATTTTGTTTCTAAAAGGCCATACAGTACTGATTTGGGAGACATCTATAATTCAGCCCTCTGTAATCAGGACGCTGCATAAGGTCGCCCAGCCTACAGCCTTCGTGGTCCCTGAGCTTACCATAGGTTCTCCCTTATGGCCACCCCTTTGGTGATGTTTTTCAAGATCCTGAAGTTCTTGTTACCCTTCACTGATGGACTTTCCTTTGTGTTCTAAGATGGTACCGCTTACCCATCACTGAGGCAACATGTTTTTACGTTACTTTGGGGGGTAGTGAAGTTTGGATTTCCTGAGTGGTTTTTTGGTTTATTGCTTTGCCTACCTAGTAACTAAGCTGTTATCCTGCAATGGGGCTTTTTTTTTTTTTCTTTAACAAATATTTTCTAAAAATCATGTTCATGGCATTCCCCCCTATGCACACTAGTTTTAATTAATACATTCTCAGTGTAGAAACAATTTTTTTTTTTTTTTGAGACAGAGTCTCACCTTGTTGCCCTTGGTAGAGTGCCAAGGCATCATAGCTCACAGCAACCTCAAACTTCTAGGTTTAAGCAATCCTCTTGCCTCAGCCTCCCAAGTAGCTGGGACTACAGGCACCTGCCACAATGGCCAGCTATTTCTAGAGACAGTATCTTGCTCTTGCTCAGGGTGGTCTTGAACTCCTGAGCTCAAGCAATCCACCCACCTCAACCTCCTAGAATGCTAGGATTACAGGCATGAGCAACTGCACGCAGCTGAAACTATTTTTTGAATAAAGATTAACTGGGCCACATTGCATCAAACTAAGTGTCTGGGTTTATTAATAGCTTGTTCACCGCAACTGAGACAATATTTGTTATGTGCTCAATCCTTAACAGAATCACCTAAATGTTAATAACTAATGCTAAAGACTATCCATGCACATTTTAGAAAAAGATAATTTTCAGATTCTTGAAAATGCTCATTTTTAGTTAAAGGCTTTCAAGCAATGACTATACCTCTTCCTATATGCAATTATTTACTATTGACTTATTTTTTTGACAAGATTAACAAGCCCTGATTGTGTGTAGCATGTGTAGAATTGTTACATACCTGTAAGCAAGAAAAAACAGGCTGGCCAGGGGGCAGGGGCTCACACCTGTAATCCTAGCACTCTGGTGGCCGAGGCGAGTGGATCGCTTGACCCCTGAGTTTGAGACCAGCCTAAGCAAGAGCAAGGCCCCCATCTCTAAAAAATAGCCAGGCGTTGTGGCTGGCACCTGTAGTTCCAGCTACTCGGGAGGTTGAGTAGGACTGCTCAAACCTAAGAATTTGAGCTATGATGCCAAGACACTCTACCTAGGGTGATGTTAAAAAAAAAAAAAAAAAAATAGGCCTTTCCCTATGTTGTAGCAGCCCAGTGAGAAAAGACAGTCACGTACAGCTGTTTACTATAGAGTGGGATGGATGCTAATGAAAAGTTTGGGAAACAAATAAATCTTGGGAGGAAGGAAGATGAATTTCTTAAGAGAGAAGATGACCTGTGGGGAGACTCTTAAAAGAAGAGTGGAAGTCTTGAAAATGTTTCATGGCTTTTAAATAACAGGGCAAGTTAGGTCTGGAGCCAAAGGTACTTCAGATGGGGGAGACTGCCAGGAAATCAAAGACCATCAAGGGCCCTGGGCGCAAGGCCTGGGGATTTTGATTTGCTCTTGTGTATGTTGGACAGTTATGAGAGGATTTTTAGCAGAGGAGTGACAGGTGTGGGCTCTCTAAGGTCATTCTGGGCAGCAATGGATGATGGGGACATGAGCAAGAAGACAAAGGCTACTGTCAAAGGCCATGCTAGAGATGGGCGATCGGGAATTGTGGCAATGAGAGAGCGAATTCAAGGATGCAATTGAAGAGTCTCCTTCAATTCAGCACACCGGTGACTCGCATCATCTCTCCTCTGCCAGGACCTCAAGAACCTCTGCCTCTATTACTAATTTAGTCTTGGCAGAGAGAGCTTTCCCTAAGACATACCCTGAAGTGTTCCCTGGCCTTCTGGTCAGCCCCATCACATGTTGCCTAGTCCAGGAAGGGCTAGGGCTGGGCGGCAAGGGATGAGATTTGCTTTATAAGAGTCTACATTTTCTAGCTGGGCAAAGGGCTTATGGAAAGAAAAAGAAGGCAGAGGGTTTCCATGGAAATTCCTGAGGACCATAGACAACTAAAGACTGAAAATGACTGGGGACAGATTTAGGTGGCCCAACTCCAGCTGAGGAGAGAATGAGCTTGAGCCAGAAGGATTTGGCACACTAGGAGGGCACAGAGCCAGGGAGACCAGCATAAGACTCAGGATTGGCTGAAAGCCAGATGGAGGGGATGGGGGTGGGGATAACTTTGAAAGGTCTACTTTCCTAATCCCTAAGAAATGTTGGCTTTTTCCTGAAGTTATTGTAGACCCTGTTTATAAAATTCCATTACAGTTTCCTTATCATTGTACACAGGTTAAGCTCTCCTTATTTTCCTGTCTCTTTTGCTCCATTGCTTCCTATCTTTGTTCCACACTTTTCCTCTTATTTACATTGCCCTTAGGAGAAGTTATTTTACTAAACTCACCTCTTCAGTCTTTGAGGAAGGGTTGAGGGATATCCTTGGGCCATTATCAAAAATGGCCTAGTTTCTAATCATTTCCTTCTGGACTCAAATTTGAAGAACTAGGAGCATAGCTTAGCTGGTCCTGTGCTAATCTACAGAGTCAAGACCACAGGCAGGAATTACCATTCACTGACATTTCTCTGACATGCAGCAAAGTGATTTTTGGCCATGCAGGAGATAGCATCCTCACTAGATCTTTCTGGCACATCCAGAGGAAAATCTTTGTTGGTACAAATGGAAAAGAAGGGATTTTACTGCCACTCAAGGTTTGGCTTGATCATCACATACTTCCCAGAAGGTTTGGGGGACTTCCGAAGAAAGCCCACAAGCTGGCAAAGCATGCTCTCCCTTCTCAGGGAGAACGCTATCTGGCCAACAGCGTTCACAGTCACATCTGGCCAATTTCTCCTCTAAAATCCACTCTCTAATATCCCTGGAGCTGTAGACATAGAGAATGTTTTATGATCAGTATGCAGGCTTCCTGGGCAATGGATACCAGAGTCACCCATGTTCAAACCCTTTGACTCAGCAATTCCACTTCTGAGGATTTACATCACATATATGTGCAATGGTGTGTGAACATAAAGGTCATTACTGAATCCTTTGAAATAGCAAAAGACTGGAAACAACCCAAAAGTCTATCTGTGAGAAAGCTGGTTAAATTATGGTATATCCATACAGTCATCCCATAAAGTAAAAAGGAATAAGGAAATGCTGCAGAAGCCCCCAAGACACACTGACAAGTAAGAAGAAAGAAAAGAAAAGAAAGGTATAGCATGGTGTGGATAACTTGCTATTTTTTGTGTGTTTTAAAGAGGGGGAAAATTGGGAATGCATATACATTTGAATTTTCTTGTGTATGCATGAAGCAACTGAAAGAACACATATAAATGTACTCAGTTAGTATCTGGGGCAAGTTGAGAAGTGGGGAGATAGAGCACAGGTATTGAAGGTAGACTTTTCACTGTATATAAAACACCAGCTGGTAAATAAATACTGGTTGTTAATACATAGAGAAGAGATTACTGATTTAGCAGCTAGAGAAATTCTTAGGTTTTCTTTCTCCTGGAAAAAAATACTACTGTGACTCCTTTAAAGATATGTCATTACCCCTGTTTACAAATAGCTCTAGAAGCTTTCTTACTTCCAACTACAGACCCTTCATAGACACAACTGCTTGTCATATCTCCTTCCCTGTCATAGATGTTAACAACCTGGAATGTGTAAGGCTGGGCTGCAGACTGGCAAACACCCCTCCATTTTCCTTCCTGCATGCAGAATCTTAGGAAAGCTGCCCATGCTGGAGTGCAGTATCATAGCTCACGGCAACCTCGAACTCCTGGGCTCAAGTGATCCTTCTGCCTCAGCCTTCCAAGTAGCTAGGACTACAGGTGCCTGCTACAATGCCCAGATAATTTTTCTATTTTTTGTAGATATGAGATCTCACTCTTTCTCAGCCCAGTCTCAAACTCCTGGCCTCAAGCGATCTTCTCACCTCAGCCTCCCAAAGTGCTAGGATTATAAGCATGAACCACCACACCTGGAAAGACTATTTTAAAACTCTGAGTCCATAGACACTTTTCAAAACAATTTGAATGACATTTTTATTACCTACTAAAACTTTTTTTAAAAAATTGGTGATAAGATTTGCCATTGGGAAAACCAGCAGACCCCAAATCCAGCTCCAATTAATGTCTAGAAATACAGTCTCTCTTTTTTATTAAAGATGAGATAAAGACTTTCTTGGGTACATAATAGTAAGTACATGTATATAAATCAACACCTTACTACCATTAATATTTACACTATATGTAATACCTATTATATCTTTCAATATTTATTTATATCAGGAAGTCATCTAAAACGATTCAAATTCACGTGAGAAGGAGAGTTAAAATCTCCCTTAGAATACTATCCTAGCATGGTGCTGGGAACCTTGGTGTTTTCACACAAAGCAAGCCCTGATTGTGAAGGGAGTAAATTCAGGGCTTCCACCAGCCAGCACAAGCCTTAGTGTAGATTACAAAGTGGAACTCCTGTCCCTAGATATTTAAATATCTAACAACTGGAAAACATCTTTTTTTTTTTCTTTTTTTTTTGAGACATTGTTTCACTATATCACCCCCAGTAGAGTGCTATGGCATCATAGCTCACAGCAACCTCAAACTCTTGGGCTTAAGCGATTCTCACGCCTCAGCCTCCCAGGTAGCCACCACAATGCCTATTTTTTTGTTGCAGTTGTCATTGTTGTTTAGCAGGCCCAGGCTGGGTTCGAACCCACCAGCCTCGGTGTATGTGACCAGTGCCCTAACCACTGAGCTATGGACACCGAACCTGGACAACCATCTTAATATACCTATTTTGCTGGACCAAGATACTTTATTGTCATCTATAGAATTTTTTGATAAACATCTGATTTCTTGATGAGATGGCATTCCCTACGGTCCTGCACTATACACTTGCCCGGCCATACTGAGCAGCCCTGAGTAGGTTGTATGCAATGGTCAAGCATTCCTCAAGCAGCAGCACAATAGCCAGCAGGCCACAAGGGTCATTACTGGTGGTGATACAGCTCTGAGCCATTAGGAGGCCTTGCTGCCCTTTGGTAGAGTCAGCAAATAAGGAGATAATGACTCACCTTAAATAGATTCCAATAGTTTGTGATCTGACCTGCATAGACACAGGCCGGCATGAGATCAGCTCCCCACGTCCCTCGTCCCACACAATGGGACAAGACGACAGGTGCCCTGAGCGCTTGACTCTGCCACTTGTCTGTGTGTTAAATTCTGCAGCCCCATCCTTTGAGGGACTAAAGTAGAAAAGTCCTGTGCTTAATTGCAATGGGGGAGGGGGATAAGAAACGGCCTTGAGGCAGTCTCCCTCAAGATGGGGGGCTGGGTGGGCAATGCCTCCAGGCGGTTCCCCCCTAGGTGGCTCATCTCCATGAGTTTCTGGAGGAGTCACAGGCATTCAACCAAGACTTGGGCCAGACAAAGGTTAGGCTTTACCTACACAGCCTGTGTGAACTCACGCTCACCACCAGGGTGCCCTGGTGAAGCCATTGCCCTATGCTGATTAAACATGGCTGAGTTTGGGTATTTTTGGTAGTCCAGTGGACAAGACAGACCTGGAAGGAGGAATGAAAGCCCCTAAAATAAATAGAACTTATCGACCCACGAACTGTAAAGGACAGAAATTGAGTTGGAGAGGGACGTGTGCAGTCGGCTGCAGTCGGCTCCGAACCGTGCTGCTCCTGGGTGGGGGTCCGGAGACGGAGGCTTTGTCTACAAAGGGAATGGAAGGCAGACACCAAAACAGCAGCATAACTCAGCCCCTCTGCTTGTTCCTTAAAGGTCTGCCCATCTGGTGCAATGATACTGTCCACAAAAATGAGGCTGCTGCTGCTCCTGGTCTTCCAGGCAGCGATCCTCGCTCTGTTCCTCCGCTTGTACAACCATAGCCCCGGCTCCCTGTCGGGGAGCGACGAGCCCAAGCACATCCACGTGCTGGTCCTGTCTTCGTGGCGCTCTGGCTCTTCGTTTGTGGGGCAGCTTTTTGGGCAGCACCCGGACGTCTTCTACCTGATGGAGCCCGCCTGGCACGTGTGGATGACCTTCACCCAGAGCGCCGCCTGGAGGCTGGACATGGCCATGCGGGACCTGATCCGGTCCATTTTCCTGTGCGACATGAGCGTCTTCGATGCCTACATGCAACCTGGTCCCCGGAGACAGTCCAGCCTCTTCCAGTGGGACGACAGCCGGGCCCTGTGTTCCCCGCCCGCCTGCAACCTCTTCTCACGGGACGAGATCATCCCCCCGGATCACTGCAGACTCCTGTGCAACCAACAGCCCTTCGAGGTGGTGGAGAAGGCCTGCCGCTCCTACAGCCACGTGGTGCTCAAGGAGGTGCGCTTCCTCAACCTGCAGTCCCTCTACCCGCTGCTGACGGACCCGTCCCTCAACCTGACCATCGTGCACTTGGTCCGGGACCCCCGGGCTGTGTTCCGGTCCCGAGAGCACACACGGGGGGACCTCATGATTGACAGCCGCATCGTGCTGGGGGAGAGGTGGCACAAACGCAAGAAAGAGGACCAGCCCTACGACGTGCTGCAGGTCATCTGCCAAGGCCAGCTGGACATCTACAAGGCCGTCCGGTCCTTGCCCAAGGCCTTGCGGCAACGCTACCTGCTGGTGCGCTACGAGGACCTGGTGCGGGCGCCACTGGCCCAGACCTCCCGCATGTATGCCTACGTGGGCCTGGAATTCCTGCCGCGCCTGCAGACCTGGGTGCACAACATCACCCGCGGCAAGGGCCTGGGCCAGCACGCCTTCCACACCAACGCCAGGGACGCCGTCAACGTCTCCCAGGCGTGGCGCTGGTCTTTGCCTTTTGAAAAGGTTTCTAGAGTTCAAAAAGTCTGTGGTGGTACTATGAATTTGCTGGGCTACCGCCACGTCAGGTCTGAACAAGAGCAGAGAGACCTGTCCCTGGAGCTTCTGTCTACCCGGACCCTTTCTGAGCAAAACGATCAGGAGGGCTAAGGAGGTGCCGGCCTCGGCCGTGTCCACAGAACGCTCCTGAGCCTTCCTTTGTCTCCGCGTGTTGAGCACAAGTTGTGCCACCCACCCTCGGGCAGAAAGATTTGTGTCCATCCTCATGCCTGGAAAAGACTCGGGAACTGCATGTGGGCCGCACATCCCAGCAGTGAGACGGGGAGTTGCCTTTCTCCTCTTCTCGAGTCGCCACCTGTGCCTACTTGGTACACTTGGTGGCTCAGAGGCCTGTTAGGCACCACGCGGCATCAGCGGAGTAAATCCACAAACCTTCTGGTCCACATCTGGCCCGATGCGAAGCGGAGAGACAATAAAAACCAGGGAAATGGGCCTTCCACCAAAGAGCTCACCAACACATTCCACGAGATGTGAACTCTGAGCCCTCGGAGTTGCCAGTGGATTCCAGGAAGGAAGCAGAAACAGAGTTGGACGCTCACCTGTGAGCCTGGCCCATTACAGCTATAGGTTATCACAAAACAAAATCCCTAGACAACAGAGCAGGCTCTTAGATCGTGGGCCCAGTCCCAACGTTTCCTCTCAGCATTCTCCTATCACATAGAAGAATTTGACCTGGGAAGCTGCTATCCATTAACGCAAAATTCCAAAAAAAGATTCTGTTTGGAATGTCTCCTTTCATGATGTCTCATTACTGGCAGTAAACACTCATTGTTATGGGATCCTAACCCAAGAATTTATGTAATCATTGTTCTGGATTTTTTTCTATTTTTGATAGATAATCTGTCACCTACATGTACAAAAAATTGCTAAGACAATATCTACTGTCAGATGATGAAATGTCTATACCCTCTTAAGAATCAGTAGGAAATAGTCAACCTGCAACTAAACCCTTTCTTTGCTGTGTGAAGCCCAAGTTATCACTCTAGGGCAGTGGTTCTCAATCTTCCTAATGCTGCAATGTGTTTTCATTGCTAAAAAGAAGTCGTGACCCACAGGTTGAGAACCACTCCTCTAGGGTCTGAGCAGAGCTCTTTTCCTCTCACCCCCCAGCCAGAGGGCTCCAGTTCTAGTGTAATCAGTGCTGTCTCCTCCCAGCCACCTCCCTTAGTAAGAAAAGGTGTTCTCCCAGTCTTGGCAGGGACCCCTCACCTAGTTGTACATCAGAATCATCTGTTAAAAATGTAGACTGTCACATCCGACCTCTAGTCTGCTGGAAGCAGAATGCCCCAGGGTGGGGCTGGTATTCCATATGTTTGTCAAGCTTCCTTGGTGACTCTTCCATGGCCAGCCTGGCACTAGCACACCCTGCACTGGGCAGCAACACTGTTCACCTTCTTGCTCCCAGACAGGTGACTTTTCAGCACACACACAGTATAGTATGCATGCCCCACCACCACCACCTGTGCTGTCCTTGGGTGGGAAAGAATAGGAAGAAGGTCCTTATATGTGTCTGGAACTCCACAGACCTCTGAGTCCTGACTTTTTTCATATCTCACTTTGTCCAAACCTGAGAGATTCTGTCATTTCCTCTTTCCTTTTGTTTCCACTTTTTGGCAGGCTTCTCACTTCATAAAGCTTCCTCGAGGTCAGATCAGACTTCTCCCACTTGAATCTGCTGAGGAAAGCCTGAGATTCTCCACCATCTGAAGTACTTGAGAAGCTACCTTTCCCAACAGGGTCAGTTGAAGTTCAATTACATGTGGCTTTAAAGGAGCTAAATTATTCTAATGTCCAAACCCAAGCCACTCTAGAAATTCCTCAAGCTCATAGGATGTGGCCAGGCAGGTGGCTCATGCTTGTAATCCTAGCACTCTGGGAGGCTGAGATTGGTAGATTGCCTAAGCTCAGGAGTTCAAGACCAGCCTGAGCAAGAGCAAGACCTCATCTCTACTAAAAATAGAAAAACTACCTGGGCATGGTGGCAGGAGGCTGTAGCCTCAGCTACTCAGGAGGCTGAAGAAGGAGGATCAATTGATCCAAGAGTTTAAGGTTGCCATGAGCTATGATGATGCCATAGCACTCTACAACAGAGTGAAACTGTCTCAAAAAAAAATAATAATAATGAATAAGAATGTAGGATCTCCCACACAAATGCTTGATCTACTAACCTTCCCAAACAATGTGAGAGTAAAATTTCCTCAGGATTAAGAAAGGATGGCGTTACTGAGGGAACAGTGATAGATTCCACCATCTCTGGTTTCCCCTGAAAATCCAGCCTTTGTCTGAATTGTTTTAAAGTTAGCAGTCTCCTTAGGAATCATCTCTATATGATGCCTGCTTGTCTTTCTACAAAATAAGAAAAGAAACCAGGATCTTATTCAGCATCCACTTGACAATAGATTTAAATTTGTGTTCTAAGTTCTAGATGTCCATTGAAGTCCAGCATCCAAGAGCCAGACTCTCAAAGGAGAATCTTTGTTCTCCAATAGAATAGCCAAAGGCACTAGTAGATGTTTAGATTTAAATTAGTTAATAAAAATTCTGTTCCTCAGTTGCCACATTCCATATGCTCAGTAGGCATGTGCCTAGAAGCTACTGTATTCACTACACAGATATAGATCATTCCCATCATTGCAAAAGTCCTAATGGACAGCTCTGGTCTCATTCATTTTTATTTGTGCAGCATCTTATCCCTAACTTCAACCCACTCCCCCAACCAAAAAACTTTAAAGAATATATAATAATACTATCATGGCATATTTATATAAGATTGTATAGTATAAAAGCATGCTATATGATCTCTTTAAAAATCTGACCCATGTTGAATAAGACTTCAGTTAACAACAACACAGTTTTGACAAGTGATGTGTTCAGGTGGGCTGGTACTGGGATTCAGGATAAGTGACTGTACACTCAATTGTAAGACATGGAGAGTTTGGGGAACTGAGAACTAGTGACTGGTGTAGAAGATAGTGTTCTGCTAGACACCCTTTCTGATTTGGAGACATCTGTCCCATTCCCAACCCCCAGCCATAGAAAGGCATTTCTGTGCCTCCTTAGCCTCTTTAGTTGTATAGGGTTGAAGAATATGTTTAAACATAGATCATGGATGGATTTGATCAAAATTTCTCAGAGATGATGAGCTTTCTTACATCTAGAGTAAACATAGCCCAAAATGCCTAATTGCAATAGATGTCTTTACAAAAAACTAAACTGGGAGCTACCCCCAAGCCATACAGTTTTGGAGAATACAAAGAAAGGGGTCTCAAAAAACATTTTTTTTGAGTCTCACTATGTCACCCTTGGTAGAGTGCCATGGCATCACAACTCACAGCAACCTCAAACTCTTGGGCTTAAGCGATTCTCTTGCCTCAGCCTCCCAAGTAGCTAGGACTACAGGCACCCACTACAATGCCTGGCTATTTTTTTTTTTTTTTGTAGTTGTCATTGTTTGGCAGGCCCTGGGCTAGATTTGAACCTGCCAACCTTGGTGTATGTGGTGGGCACCCTAGCCGCTGAGCTACATGCACTCACTCAAAATTTCAAAATATATTTTTTAGAGGGTAAAAAAGGAACAGTTTTGAAACAAAGGGGCTTCAGCCATAATTTAACCTCATTTCAATCTATAGTTAACACACCATGTGGCTTCATTTTGTTTGTAATGAGAGAAAATGCTAAGTTGTTGGTATATTTCAATTAAAACTATATTTTTTCAACTTACAAATAGTGGCTGTGGAGAGGTAAAATCAACTTCTGATAATTTTTGTACAAAAATCTGCTATTGTATCATTTGTAATATGTTTCTCAAAATATAGTTTGTAATTTACTATGTGATTTAAACCCAAGCCAAATACAAATTAATTTCTCTGTGTATACAATCATGGCTGTATTGAATTACTTTTACAGACTAACAAAGCAAAAGTAAAAGTGAACACTGAGAGCGACCCAGGCCAATTAACAATAAGCCTCTGATTGGCATTACGGTGGATCCCCAGTTACTTTGGCCCTACGTCCCTCTTCTGCTTAAACATCTCTGGTCATTCAGAGAAGGGTAAGTTTTTTAGCTGCAGTATTGAGGAAAATGAGTAACCAAGAGTCAAAGTAAGAATATTAGACTAGCATGCAATTGAAGGGTGTCTTTGTTCATTCCACACATTTAATGGGCATCTACTATATGCCAAGGGATGTTCTAGGTGTCGTGGATACAGCTGTGAAGACAAAAAGCAAAGCCCCTCCTATCACACATTTTAGACTGTTGGGGAGAGGGGAGCAAACAATAAACATATGTCAGATGCTAAGTACTATAAGGAAGAATAAAGCAGATGACAGGCTTGGAGATAAAGGAGGGGCTGTCCTACAAAGGTGACAGGAGAGTTGGCTGATTCAGATGGATTTCTCTTCCTTCTCATTCAGTCTGATTCAAATGGATGTGGCACCAACGCAAACATTCTAAATGAGATGTCAGAACCTGGGCTTTTTTTGGTGCCCACTCTTTTGGTAGCTGTTTCAAGAGGAGAGTGGTAGGACAGATATTATGAAAATACAGAGCTGTGTAACAGGAGGCAAAGAGGGAAGAGTGTGAGGACAGCAAATGAAGGACAGCCAGGCTTCCTGGGACCAGTCACTCACTGGCCAGCCTGTGCCTTCCCAGGGCATGGACTGTGGGCCACCCTAACTCAGGCAGCTGTGGAGCTTCAGGTAAAACAGGTAGGACAAACGAAGTGTGAAGCGATTGTGCTGGACAGACACGCCTGCGTGTCTGGGAACAGGAGAATCATTCATGAATGCCAGAAAGCTCTCTAGGCACTGCAGGATTTAGGCCAGCATCTCTGAACCGTCTTTCATTATCCCTGCATCCATTGTCACTCCAGCGAGCCTTTTTAGACATTTTTTTCTACCCACCACCAGCTCTCCTCCTGTGAAATCACAAATATACTGTCCATTTGTCTATTACTCTGGCCCTTTGCAGGACTACAAACTATTGCAACATCTAGGGATTTTTGCTCCGCCACCCAAACCAAGTTTTACCCCTCAGCAGTAATGTCACCTCCATGGAAAATACTTAATTTACTCCATATTTGTAGCTCCTTTCCCAGGCCCCCTCTTTTTCCCTCAACTCATCTTTTCATTTGTCATCCCCTCAAACTATGCTGCTTGCTCAAGGATAATTAAATGTGATGAAGTAAATCACACATATAAGAGCAATTTTCAAACTGTGAAGACCTAAGAAAATGTTGGTTATTATTAGCAGTTAAAAAAAAAAATAGTTTGAATAACTCTGACTGCTGCCCTCCCTCCACCTCTGCCCCTAACCCTAAGTGTTAAGATGGTCATGGATCCTCCTTTCCTGGTCAGCTTTCCCATCTGGCTTCTCATTGTCCTGGAAGAACAATAAGGAAGCTAGCTTATTGTTTGCTTTGTAAGTTCATGGCAGGAATTAAGTTTAGCTACCTCTCATAAAGAAGGAGGTACCTTCCAGAGTTAGTTATCACTTCACCCTAAATCAATGTGGGTTTAAATGACTAACTACAGACAATGCAAACATGTCAAGAAGGGAAATGGCCCCTGTCCGTTTATGATTCATCGCAAACTAAACTATGTGACTGCGGCAGATGGAACACACACATGCATCACCCAAAGCAATCTGGATGCAAATATGCTTTAAAAAGTTGATCACATGACATTTACCTGAGGTGTCTAAATGTAAGACCCTCAGAACCTCTTATGTGTTCATGTGTATATTAAGAAAAGACTCGTTTTGGCTGAGGCAAGAGGAGCGCTTGAGCCCAGAGCTTGAGGTTGCTGTGAGCTATGATGCCACAGCACTCTACCCAGGGTGACAGAATGAAACTCTGTCTCCAAAAAATAAATAAATAAATAAAATAAGATGTAAGAAAGAACCAAATGGAAATTTGAGAGCTGAAAAATACAATAATCAAAATTGAAAAACAACAACAACAACAATAACTACTCAGTGGAAGCCAGGCAGCTACTTGGAAGGCAAGATTGTTTGATCCCAGGAGTGTGAGTCCAGCCTGGGCAACATAGCAAGACTCTATTTCAAAAAAAAAGAAAAGAAAAGATAAGGCTTATTTGCTCAAGGAAGGTGGGGTGTATTTTTCCCTCAATATACCTGTTAAAATCTGTCAGAAGCGTGCTTGAGAAGGATCAATTTGGGAAATGCTGAGTTGTCTTCAGCAACCGTAACGCTGGAGGGATCCAACACCTGGATTTCTCCTCACCTGGTCCCAAACTCTGCTGGGCCATTGCTGAATGAGGAAGGTTACACAGGAGGAAGGCTTATTTCACGCAGAATTTATGGTCACCCACTTCGATTTATGAATCACTTTAATTTTTACCTGCAACCCTTTCCCTCTCTCTGTAAGATTTTCCCATCTTATGATCATATATACCTTCCCCTCCTTTCCAGAGAAAAGTCATCAGATGTGAACTTCTCACCTTCCCGATGCCAAACATCTAACCCCCCTTCACAGCCTGTCCGCTTTCTCCTGTCGCGTAGATGTTATTCCGCCCTCTGTCAAAGGCCAGTCCTGCCATCAGAGCTTTGCATTCACTCCCCTCCCACCTTCTCAAGAATTGTACATTTTTATTATTCACTCCCTCTCTCTAAACTTCTCTCCAACTAAATTCTTCTCTTTGACTTCTTAACTTACTCAATTATTTCCCTTGAAGAAACTCTCTTTCCCTTACCCTTATTCATCCATCAGCCTCTCTCTCCTCACCTTCACAGCCAAACTGCTCTAAAGAGTTATCTATGTTCATTAGTTTTTTTTTTCTCACCTTCTACTTCCTCCTCAACCCACTCCAGTCCAGATTTCACCCCATCTCTCCACCAAACCAGCCCTAGCGAACAACAAAAACTGAGTTCCATGTTGCTCACTCACTCCGACAGGCATTTCCCAATTCTCATTTTGCCTGAACTCTCAGCAACAATAGACCTTGTTGACCATTCCCTCCTCAAACACTGTATCCTGGTTTTCCTCCTACTTCTCTAGGCACTTCTCAGTTTTTGTAGAATATTCTCTTCTACCCATCTATTAGGTTGTTTCAAAAGTTTTGTCCGGTTTAATGTCATGTGTTTTTGTAGCTCCATATCTCAATAAATATTTATTCTACTGTGTCATGGTATATACTGATCGATGGAGAATTTTGTACTCTATACATTGATGCTGTTCATTTTTTTCTACTTTTAATTTTTTTTATTCT
>CAUYPK010113628.1:0-14836 GCA_963574355.1 Loris lydekkerianus | reverse complement strand
CACAAGGTTTAGTGAGCACAAGGATGGGAATTAAAAAATAAGCCATCAAAAAAAATGAACCAAACCATATAATAAACAATTAACAAACAAAAAAAAAAAAAAAAAAAAAAAAAGAACTTTCTAAGAACTAAAGTTTCCAGTAATAAATTGAGAGGCCTTTGGGGAGGGAAAGGTTGCAGGAAGCGGTCAAGCATTAGCTGGCCAACCAGCCACGCTGTTCAAGGGAATTCCTGCCTTCAGCAGAATCATTGAATTAATTGATTTTGAAAAGTGCTTAGAGATGTGGTACTCTTTGTTAGCACTGTGTTACAAATGAGGAAACCGAGGCTTAGCAAGTGAGAGAGACATGCCTAGGGTCTCACCGCTAGTTTGAAGCAGGGATGGGGCTGGGAAATTTGGGGTGCAGGGCTGGAATGACGGCATAAACTTTTGAGGATGAGGCGATGGCTCTTTGAACACCTTTGGGACTTTGGAGTTTGAACGTTGCAGGACTTTGCACTTTGATCAGGCACTACAACAGCTGGACTTGCGAGCTCTCCAGGCTTATGATGGGAAGTCAGGAAGGAAATCCCCTACTGGCTCAGTCCATCATAAAGATGCTCAAGTGTTAAGAAACAGGAGTCATATCCAAGTATGACACCACTGACACAGATCAGGCAGAAGAGACTCTGGCTTCTACACCACGCCAAGGGATCCTGCCCCCGAACTAGCCCTGCCAAGGTCTTGTGGGCTTGGAAGTAGAAAAAGGTCCTTCTGGTGCAGCTAGGAGGACACTACCTCATTCTTGCTCCAATCAAAAGTGGCTATAGGGGGTGGGGTGGGAGAGCATTAACAAGGCCCCAGTTGGCCACACCAGTGTAGGTTAGAGTCTCTAAGAAACAGAACAGACTCTGAACTTTGCACGCAGGTTCACTGGGAGCACTATAGGAACACCACCCGCAGGAATATGGGAGCCTGGACTGGACAAAGTGGGGAGTTGAGCTGTGCTGCAGTCACAACAGACACCTCAGCTGGGCCTACAGGGAGCTCTAGAACTGGGACGACAGTCCTGCAGAGTGGCCTCATTGAGGCGAGGTGGATGGGGCTTTGCCATCCTTATCAACCATTCTGTAGAGGCAGGCTGCTCCAGAAGATAGGGAGTCACCAAGGGTGGGACCGCATCCTTTGGCAGAAGGCAGTTCCTGGAGAGGGATGCAGCTGTGAGCTGTCAGGAGCCCACAGGGCGTGAGAGTGTGGGTGCTGAAAGGCCAGCTGGGCCGCACACTATGGTGTTGCCAAAGAGAACCACTCCTCTCTTCCTGCTGAACACTGGGGTAAAACCCTTCACTTCCTCGGGAGGAACCCTCTGGCCTATGATGAGGCCTCAGTGGCTAAATTAATGCTTCAAAGTACAAACTCCACCTGTGGAATGAAGAGAGGCGCCGAGGGGGCCTCAGGCAGGACGAGCTCCACACAGCGGGGCTGGGGTTGTGGATGCAAGTGCTTGGCGCACATTCTGCACCTGGGATGCCAAAGGGGCGTCAGACAGGCCGAGTACCGTGCGAGGGAGGGTGCTGTCGTAGGGGAAGGGCCGCAGCTAACAAAGCTAGCCAAGGTTGGAGTGGCGGATTTTGTAAATACGCAGGGTGATTCCAGCCAAAAGAAGTGCGTCAAACACAGTGAGCTGGCACGCCCGGGAGCCACATCCTCTGGGAAAGAAGAAACCCGAATCAGGACATTTTTTGTTTCCTTGACTGGGTGGGAGGCTTCATGGCAGGATGTGGCCTAGCGGCCAGCTCAGCCATCGTGGAGCCTCTCTCGGCCTGACACACTTCTGAGGAATCCTGCGGAATCGCGTCTCCCCGTCTCACCTGTGAACTCGGCCAGCCAAGGTGCACCTCCAGCCGCAGAAGGCTGCCTTCTGGCTCTGTTAGCCCACTGTCTCCCCCTGCCCGACCTCCTGCAGGGCGGCTCTGATTAGTTTCTTTAAGCAAGGTGTTGGGAAGATAAGCATAAGACTCCACCAACTCTTTTCTGAGGGCTTTCTACCAGGGCAGAGGCCAGAAAGAGGTCCTACCCAGGCCTGGGACTGGCTCAGGGGGAGAGGGAGGCTCAGGAGCCTCCCAGGAGGTTCCAGGAAGAGGCTGTGCTTTGTTAGCTTCCCTCCCCTCATCCCTGCCCTCAGGGGTTAGGGCAGAGACAGAGACCAGAGTCACTTACCAGGCTGCGAAAACTCACTTTCCTGGTGTTCATATTGCCACCCATGCAGCTGTCAGGGAGGAACTCTAAGTATTGCAGAACAGGGAGGCTCAGAGAATTCAAGGTCACACAGTTTAAGGGGGGAGGGGCGAGCAGTGGGTGGATTTGGGGTTAGCACACAGCCATCCTTACTGGAACCCGTGCTCAGAACTGCTGCCTCTCTCTGCTGCTCAGGACCACTCAGCAACCTGATGGAGTGATGGGTGGACTCCCGGGGCTGGTGGCCAAACCCCTAGCACAGAGAGAGCAGGGCAGTGAGGACAGTGCACCAACTTAGCAAGTGAGCACAAGTGGATAGGATACGAAGAAAAAGCAACTCAATTCTTTCCTGCCCTCCCCAGGAAACCAGAAATAGTGCATTCCCTACGTCTGGAGGAAACCGCGGGCAGTGTTTATTACTTTTCCAGAGAAGTTTAGATAACAAGAAGTGAGGTCCAGTGCACTGTCTGAACTCTGAACATCACCTGTTCTATTAGGGTTATCTGGCTTCCTTAACAAATTACCATACTTTTGCTGACTTAGAACAACAGAAGTTTGTTGGCTCACAGTTCTGAAAGTGAGAAGCTTGCAACTGAGGTGTCAGTAGGGCCGCCTTCTCATGAGGGTCTCAGGGGAAGATCTTTCCTGGCCTTTCCAGCTTCCTGTTGTTCCAGTCATTCCTTGGCTTGTAGTTGAATCGCTCCCCTCTCTGCCTCATCTTCATATGGCCTTCTAGTCCTCTCCCCGTGTCCCTCCTTAGTGTGTCTTCTGTAACGGTGCTCATCACTGGACATAGGGCCCACCAGATAATCTAGGTCTTTAAATGAATTACATCTGCAAAAGCCCCTTTCCAAGTAGTGTCCGATTCATAAGTTCTGGGGATCAGGGTATGGAAATGTCTCTTTGGGGGTCACCATTCAACACATTACACCCAGCTGGGATCTTCTTTTAGTCTGGGAAGCCTGCAGTAGAGGGTATGTGTGCATTTGTGAGAGGGCTTCATCTTCCTTTCCCCTCCATCTCCTACCCTAAGAGCCAGCCCACCCCCCACCATTGCACCCACTGGCAAGAATATCACCACTCACTACCTGTAGATTTGTCAGGTAGGAGTGAGATTTCAGTCTCAATATCCCTTAAACACTTAGGTGCAGCTGTCAAGACTCTGTGAAAGGTTCTTGGGTTGCTCCTCCTGCCTGGTTTACAATATGCAGGAAGGACCTCTCTCCTCCAGGGAGGGAGACTTGCACAGCGTATCAGTAGTTGTTAGGAAAACCATCATCTCTACTCGTTCATGGGCTTCCCAGAGACATCCAACTTGCTGTCTTGTAGCCTGGACATCGTTGTTGGTGTCATGATGGGGACAGACTTGGCTTCACATTCACTCAGCATGTCTTGCAGGCATGGTCCAATGGCTCCCGGTAACAGATGGGAGCACTCGGCACCTAGGTTATTGTTCTCAGACTTTGGGGACACTCTCCTGAACTCCAAGGGGTCAGAAAAGGCCTTATTTCCTTATCAGAAAAGGAACTTATGTTCTGTATATTAGTGGGTGCTATTTCATAAGTCTTCCAAAATAGATTTACATAAAAGGTAAAGAATATGAGGAATTGTTTTGCTACAACAAAGTGACACATGTATTTCTGCCTCAGTAACCTTCTATTATCAGATACATATTGACAAATATGAGAACAGCAGGAATACTAGAAACAGATTTATTTGCAGATACCTGCCATTTGCCTATGGGTGCAGAGGGTAGAAGACTGGCATTTGGGATTTGAGGAGAAGGACACAAAGATGAATGTGACACTGTTCTCATGCCCAAGGCTTTTCTCTTCCCATTTCCATCATTTCTAAAAATCTATTCTTAGAAGTTTACCCCTTGGCATGAAAGTGTTTGTGAAGCCCATGGTAAAGTGTACACATCCCAAGGGGAGGCCCCTTGTTAAGGCCTAATAAGCATGGCTTAGATTCTCTGGCCGGCTGACCTGCAACAACAGGGCTTATGTTTTCTTTTGAAAAGATGGAATCTTACTTTGTCACCTAGGCTGGAATGCAGTGGCACAATCATAGTTCACCATAATCTCAAACTCCTGAGTTTAAGAGATCCTCTCACCTTAGCTTCCCAAGTAGCTGCGTTTACAAGTGTGTGCCACCACACCTGACTAGGAAAGTACATTCTTCTTTTGGGGGAGGTAGTTTTAATGTCACTCCTGGTCAAGCCTCCTTTCTTAGTTGAATTTCTTGCCTTCTTCATCTTTGGCCAGGGTGACTGAAATCACCATCCAGCTCACACTCCTGGTTGGTGTCTCACGCCCCAGAAACCTCAGTTTTGTGACCAGAATCCTTGGTCTGTATCTTCCTGCATCCTGACAGGGTGTGGAATCCCATTCAGTTGGTTCAATGGTAGAGGCTTTAAGGAGGGAATGGATTTTACAGCAGTGGAGTCAAGGTCAAGGGCTCCAACAAGGACTATGGGAACAGAGACTAATGTAGGAGGAAAACATCTAGCTGAGAGGGGGAAAAGTGATGAAGGGGGCCCTGGAGCTGTAGACGAGAGCTGTTTGGTGTGTACAGAGAATACTTTTGTGTTCCTGTCATATCCCCTCAGCCTCCTTCTGATTTCAGTTGCAGCTGCAGTCTCACTTTGGCAGCTTTCCACAAAAAGAGAAGCAAGCATCCTCAGGATTCATGTCTAAGAGCCTCTTGGAGGCTGCACCTGCTGACCTGCTTGAAAGTGCAGCCAGAAAGCAATGCAGTGTCAGGCCCCTGTGGCACCCTGCAAATGGCACATGGCCCATGGCTCTGGGAGGTGATGCATAGCCTTCAGAAATCCTAAAAGCCATTCTGTGGGCTTCTCACAGGCCCCTCAGGGGCAAACTTGATGTGCTCCCGTAGTGGCCTCAGTGATATTTGTCATATTTGATTTTCTCCCTCTCCTGTCTGACCCTCCTTGCCTGCATAGTCTTGGAATCATCTTCCAGATAAATCTCTGGAACCCAAGTCCTTGCCTCATGCTCTGTGCCTAGGGGCCCATCTGGGACATGGAGAGCCATACCCATAACCAGATGTGTGCCTGAAGCAGGGAGGCCTGGGGAAAGAAATCCCTATCCCTATCTCCCTCTCTGCAGACTCCTGTGTGTCTGGATTGGCTTGATCAGCAAGAAGCCAGCAGGCAAAGGAGCCTGGGGGGTGCGGCCCTTGGGGGTCAGCTCCCCAGAAAGTAGCAGGGCAGGGAAAGGAAGACAATGAGCCTGGCAGAACAAACAGAGAATAACCAGGAGATTGTCTCAGACACAAAGCTCACCACATCCCTCCTTTAATAATTGTAATGGATGATGGTAAGAGCTACAGGAGCAAACAGCATTTCTTTTCTTTTCTTTTCTTTTCTTTTCTTTTCTTTTCTTTTCTTTTCTTTTCTTTTCTTTTCTTTTCTTTTCTTTTCTTTTCTCCTCCTCCTCCTCCTCCTCCTCCTCCTCTTCTTCTTCTTCTTCTTCTTCTTCTTCTTCTTTGAGGAAAAGCCTTTTTCTTGAAACTTCTTGCAGGTTTTAACTCTAGGCACCCATAAGCTTGCAAGGATATCTAGCCTAGGAATGCTGTTTTATATTTTTTATTATTTATTTATTAAATCATAACTGTGTACATTGATGCATATATGGATTTCAGTGTACTGATTTCATATACAATGTGAAATGTTTACATTGAACTAAGTAACACATCCATCACAATTATACTCTTTTCTTAATAGTTTTGAAATGTACCATTGCATCATGCACATTAGGTGAGGTCAACCCCAAATACAACTCTCTCCTCCTCTCCCCTCTCTGTCCTCTTCCTTTCTACTTTCTGCACTATAGTTGTTTTACCATTCATATGAATGTGTAGGTGATTATATATTGATTTTGTAGTAGTGTTGAGTACATTGGATACTTTCTTTCCATTCTTGAGATACTTTACTAAGAAGAATATGTTCCAGCTCCATCCTGGTAAACATAAAAGATGTGAAGTCTCTGTCTTTTTTATGGCTACATAGTATTCCATGATGTACATATACCACAATTTGTTAATCCATTCATGGGTTGATAGGTACTTGGGTTGTTTCCATATCTTGGCAATTATGAATTGGGCTGCAATAAACATTCTGGTGCAAATGTCTTTATTGTAAAATAATTTTTGATCATTTAGGTATATACCTAGTAGACAAATTGCAGGATCGAATGGTAGGTCTACTTTTAGTTCCTTGAGTATTCTCCAAACTTCTTTCCAAAAAGGTCATATTAGCTTGCATTCCCATCAGCAGTGTAGAAGTGTTCTCCTAAAAACAAGACACCCAAAACACAACCAGGCTTATCAATTCTCTTAATTAATGTGAATGTTTTAAATTATCCTCTAAAGAGGCACAGACTGCCTGACTGGATACATAATTTCAGACCAGATATCTGCTGCATACAAGAATCCCATCTTACCTTAAAGGATAAAAATAGACTCAGGGTGAAGGGATGGGTTTCTATAATTCAGGCAAATGGAAACCAGAAAAAAACAGGGGTTGCAATTTTAGTTGCAGATACAATTGGTTTTAAACCCACAAAGATAAAGAAAGATAAGGATGGTCACTACATATTTGTCAAGGGAAACACCCAACATGAAGAGATTTTGATAATTAACATTTATGCACCCTACCAGAATGCTCCTCAATTTATAAAGCAAACCCTAATAGATATGAACAACTTGGTATCTTCCTGCACTGTAACAGTTGGAGATTTTAATATCCCTTTGACAGTTTGGATAGCTCCTCCAAGAAGAAACTAAACAAAGAAATATGACTTAAACCTGACCCTAGAACAAATGGACTTAACAGACCTCTACAGAACATTTCATCTTAATAAAACTGAATATACATTCTTCTCATCAGCCCAATGGGTCATCCTCCAAAATTGAGCATATCCTAGGACACAAGTTGAACAGCATTGCTTAACTCCTCATGTGCTATCACAGATTAGGTATTGATGATCTTTTTCATGGGGTAGACATATCATAATTACCATGTCACAATGAGAAATGGATGTATGGTGAGGTTAATCAACCCATCCAAAGCCATGCCACTAGGATGAGCATATTGGGGAGGTTGGAGTTGACTCTATGATCTTCACAGTTAAGTATCAGTTCCTTACTGCAGCACCTGGGGCTCTACTTTTAGCTTCTGTGTGTCTTTTCCCAGACTTCTACCTTTAGGCCAATCCTTAACCACACCAAACAACCTGAAGTAACCTGCCTGTCACTCTGTGCCTCTTGTTGACCTACCTCAGTGGGGCTTTGAGTTTTGGTTCATGTGCCATTTCTTGCTGGGTGCCTGGGTCCTCTGATTCCTCTGTACTTGTCAGCCTTCTCTGTTCACATACCTCTGGGCAGCCAACCTGGGCAACACTCACGAGATTGAGCACAGATTGACCTGCTGGCTTCTCTCTCCCAACACTGTGAGCTCTTTGAAACAATTGCATCTGGGTCTATCAGTGCCCAGCACAGTGCCTGGTATGTTGCAACTTTTCAGCAAACCTTGGTGAAGCTGCAGAGAAGAGGGCCAGGTCTAGACCATAGAGGGCAGCCAGCACAGGCTGATCAGGGGTCCACACTACAGGCAGAATGGAACAGCTTCAGGGAAGTTAGGGGGATCAGAAGCATGAAAGTCCCATTTTAGTTTCACAGGATGTCAAGGGCCTTCCTCCCCATGTGGTGTTCACACTCTGGTGAACTTATGAAACCTATTTTCTTACACAAATTCTTCAAAGTATTCTATGCTCCTTGTCATTCTTGAGATACCCCAGGGTATACAAAACCAGACTTGCATACTTTGCCTGTGATTGGGTGTTTATTCAGAATGTTGCCCTGACTTTCTTTGAGTGTTCATTTGGAAGAAAGAAGACACAGTGTATGGTGTTTTGTCTTGAAGGGCAGTGAGGTTGTAGCAGAGACATGGGGCTTGGGTTCTGTTTCCCGATCTGTACAGTGATGTAGCAATAAAACCTGTTTCAGGGTGTTGATGGGGTGGAGTGGGGGTGGGGGAGAGGTGTTAGTGGAGACAGGCTGGTGAATGCTGCCTGGGAATTCTAAGGTGCTCCACAGCTTTTAAGGTATATATACTGCTGAGGGAGGGCTCCCAGGGCATAATTCTTTCTTAGAAGAAGGTGGGCCCTCGGGGAGCTGCACGCACTCCCTCACCTTGCAGCGTCTAATTTGTCTCATTCTACACGGTACTTCAGGCACGCAAGTGCATCCAAAGGAATTCCCTCCAAGGCGCTGATCACCATTTGTTTGCACCACCCCATGCTTACTAATTTTTATTGTAAAATTAAAGATTTGGGTGTGCAAAGTTATAGTTCAGTAGGAGGAGTAAACGCTAATGTTCTGTTGCACAGTGGGGTGAATATAGTTAATGATATTGTATATTTCAGAGTAGTAGAAGGGAGGATTTTGAATGTCCTCACTACCAAGATATGATATGTGTTTGAGGTGATGGATGTGCTGAACATCCCGATTTGATCATTATACATGTATTGAAACAGCACACTGTGCTCATACATACCTACAATTAATATGTGTAAAAACTGTCATGAAGAAGAAAATAAAAATTAAAAAATGCAATTTTATATAATACTCAGACCTTTCACATCATCAGGTTTTTAAAAAAAGGTCAATTAAAAAATAAAACTAAAGGTGAAGGAAAGCCCATTTTCTTACAGAAAGTCTTCAAAGTATTCTATGCTCCTTGTCATTCTTGAGATAACCAAGAGTACACAAAATCAGACTTGCATACTTTGTCTGTGATTGGGTGTTTATTGAGAGTGTTGCCCTGACTTTTTTGGGGTGGTCATTTGGAAGAAACAGGGGGTAGTTTCCTGAGGAGCCTTTGAGAAGCAAATTTCTCCCTTGGGCTGCCATGTGTACATCATTGCTTCTGTCTCTCCTTGTATGACTATCTGACTGAGACAAATTGATAGATTTGCTTAGTACCTCAGAAATCATGTAGTTTATTTTCTCTCTCTTCATTTGACTTAGAAAGATTAGATACCCAGACAGGGTAAGAAAGTTGCCCAAGGTCTTATAACCAGCAAATAACATACTGGGTAGAAGCTCTTGTGATTCCTTGTCTGGCTGCTCTGCCATTCCTCACCTAACTTATTATCTAATGCTGTCGCCCACAAGGCCACCTATGACCACTGATGCCTGTTACAGGCTAAATTGTGTCCCCTCCAAACGTGTGTTGAAACTCTAACTCGTAGTACTTCAGAAAGGGACTGTATTTGGAGACAGAATCTTTGTAGAGGTAAGTAAGTTAAAAATTAGGTCATTGCAGTGGCACTTATCCAATATGCCTGGTGTCCTTATAAAAAGGAATTAGGACACTGACATGTACAGAGGGGAGACCGTCGGAAGACACATGGAGACGATGAGCCTGGGAGAGAGGCCTCAGAAAAAGCCAACTCGGCTGACCATTTGACCTTAGATTTTTAGCTTTCAAAATCATGAGAATATAAATTTCTGTATTTTAAGCTGTTGGATTAAATTTAGCTTAAAGCTGTCCCTTTAAGTCTGGCCTGGTGGTTTCTCTGTATGTAGTGAACTGTAACCTATCTGGATGTGTAAACGGGCTGTAAGCTATTCTTGTGTCAATCACAGAGTTCTGGCCAATCAAAGGCAACTGTCCAAAGTGTGTTCAAATAAGGAAGACACAGAGCTGTAACCAGTCCAGCTGTTTCTGACCCTCACTTCCATTTTCTGTACATCACTTTCCTTTTCCTGTCCATAAATCTTCTTCGACCACGTGGCAGGGTTGGAGTCTCTCTGAATGTATTGTGTTTTGGGGGCTGCCCAAAATGGTTCTTCACTTAATTAAACACTGTTAAATCTAATTTGTCTAAGGTTTTTTTTAAAGCCAACTAATGCTAGAGTTATGGCAGTTCTAGCAAACTATTCCTTTTAAAAGTTGATTGAGGGGGGATAAAAGGAGAAATAGAAACGAAGACAGAAAATCAGCTTTCTTGTTGTACTTATTACAAGACATTGAGCTAACAAATAAATAAAATAAGAATGGTATCTTTCTTTGATTTCACAGTTTATTTCTTCCATGCATGAAATAGATATGTTAGAATGAGAAAAGGAAATAGAAATTTGGGTGGGTAGGTTTTATTTTTGATTTCAATTGGGAGGAGGAAAATTAACAATGAACATTTTTTTCCCATGCCTAACTTTAGATATATTTTGGTTAATGTAGACTTCTGACTTATCTCTTAATGAGAAATACCAGTTTATTAATTATCATGTAGAAAACTACCTTGTTATCCCAGACAATGAGTCACTACCTACCACCCAAAAATGTGAGCTTCAGCCATACTAATAATGTTTCTAAATCTTTTCTAGCTGTCCTAACCCTGGCTTCTTTAGAAGAAACCCAAAGGGTTCTTGTCAAAAGAAGCAGAAAAGTATGCTGTTGTCAACACAAAAAGAAAGATGAAATTTTTCCGGAAATCTCTTCTCTCAGGAATAGGAAATTCCTGGGCTTGCACCCAAGCACAGCAGTGCCTATAGCTTCTCTTTTATTTTTGGAGTTATCATAAGTCAGAATTTCCATGTTTGCAATGCATTCTTGTCTTCATCATGTTACGCACAGATTATCCCAACAGGTGAGAGTGCTCCAGAGACTGCTAAGGAGGGAAGAACAACCTAAGATTTACGACAAGTAACTGCCAGAGCCTCATTCGCATAAAGCATTTGAAGGAGGAAGATGACATCATTGATCTGTTAACAGGAAGAGTTTACAAAATCCTTGAAATGCCCTTGAGACTAAAAGGAAAAAAATGAGCCCAGCCCATAAGAAATTACTGCTTCTCTCTTTCCACCGTCTCCTCCTCTCTTCCTTCTCTCTCTCCTCTTCCTCCCTGGGCTTCTAGGAAGAGGACAGAGGACTCAGAAGAGGACACCTAACTTTTGAGTAGAGACACTAGTTCTTAAGTATTGAATTCATAAAGTTCTGGCTGTTGGCCCACTGGTCTTTTTGGTATCCCTGGCCAAAGCTAAGGGAAAATGTGGCAAAGAGAGGGAGGAATAGATTTGGGATGGTTTGGGGATTTCTCACTGGCAGCCATGATGGGGAGAAGGTGCAGCCTCTCTCCCTCCAATGTCTTGGAGGCTGCCCTGGGCAGTGGAGACCAGGACTCAATTCTTGAGTCCTGCTTTTTTGCTTTCTGGGGCTTCTGGACTCATGAGAGAAGAGCATTGCTGGTGGTAAGAAAGTCATTGAGGTATCAGACATGTGGACATGATACTCAAGAGTGGAGTGCATGACCCACAGCAAGCTTCTTTATCCTTCTGTCTCCTTCTTCAGCTTCCACTCCCCCTGGCTTTTTTTTTTTTTTCTTTTTTTTGGTTTTCGTCTGTTCAGCATTAGCCCAGGGGCCCAGCCAAAAGTCTGCATTTATTCTCAGGTCTATGACTTTATGACTGAGGGATTTGGGGACTTATTTCATCTTTCTGAACCCTGACTTTATAATCTATGAAAGGAGACAACCATATCTTGACTGATACTATAAGGGCTGTTTAAGGGGAAAACTGAGATAACATATTTGAATGAGATGATGCATTTTTAAGTACTTTGTAAGCTGAAAAATGCTATAAATGTTTAGGTGTCAGATTTGAACTCTCCTTAGGTCAAACTCGATGCAATTTCCAGCCTGTGCCAGGCTTTAGCATTCTGTTTTTAGACCTAGAGCTATGAGACTGCCTGAGATTGGGGCCCATGAGTCTCAGACTACATGGGGACTGCCTCACGCCTCAGATGCTGTCATTCAGGGAGCAAGATTGTGCTTTCCAAAACGGCATTGGGGAAAAGTTTTCTTGAAGATGGGGGGATGATTATAGTAGTCTCTGTTTCTCACTGGGGATACATTCCCAAGATCCTTAGCCTGAAACTGAGGATAGTACTGAACACTGTTTTTCATATACATCTCTACCTATGACAAAATTTAGTCTATAAATTAGGCATAGTAAGAGATGAATAGTAATAACTAATAATAAAATGGAACAATTATAACAATATGCCATTATAAAAGTTATGTGAAGTTATGTGGCCTCCCTCACCCTCTCTAACTATCTTACGGTGCTGCATTACCCACTGATTTTCCAACCGCAGTTGAGCATCAGTAAGTCAAACCACAGAGACAGAAACCATGGCCAAAGGGGGACCGGGGACTCTTGTACCAGGAAAAGTCTTCAGTAGTGCACAAAACTTTGTTTAGCTGTTCCATGAAGTTAAACAGGTTTTGTTTTCTCTGGGACTTCTCAGAATTCTTGGCAGACTCAACTGTGCCATCAAGAAAGGAGGATTTAGTTTGCAATATTTCTCAGAATTACAGTAGAGCCTCTGTATGTTGATCACCCAAAGGACTGTAACAAACTGGTCAATCACAGAGGTGGTCAATATAAGGAACTAGGCCTTCTGTCCTGATACGCACATGTGGTGCACATCTGGTCTATGAAAATTAGGTCAACTTAAGGCGGCAGTCGATGTAAGGATGGGGATCAACTGTGGAGGTTCTGCTGTATTTGACCAGGAAACACATTAACACCTTTTACAGTTAGGAATTTCTACTGAGGTGAAACACAAGGCTTTATCAATGAGGCTTTGCATTTGTTGTTTTTATTTGTTTATTAATCTCCAAATCGGTAGGAAGCCGTGTGTGCTAACCCATGATATGAGCATAGACAGACAATGTGTGATCAAAGGGACAGTTTAGGGGATGGGATGAGAGTTTTGAAGAAAAGAAAAGGCATCAGGAGCTGTGATTTCCTTACATCATTTCATTTAATCTTCTCTGGAACTTTCTGAAGAATATAACTGTTACCATCAGATTCTGGGTAGGGAACTGGAGGCTGAGAATGGTTATATTAGTTGTCCACAGTGATAGTTAGAGGTGGAACTGGGATTTGAATTCAGGTCAGCATGTTCCAAAGCACATTCTTTTTCCGGAGTAAGATCAGTCCTCCAAGAGATGGGAAAGTAAAGAAGATGAGCTTTGCTTGCTTTATAAAGATGCAGTAACGACCATGGAGAGGCAGCTGTGTGATACTGAAGGACATAGTCACGTTCAGAAAATACGAGTTTCTGTGTTCCTCTTGGGAAAAAAAATTCCTCTTATTCTGGTGAGCACATTTTAAACTCAAGGAAATCTGAAAGAAATGTGGGTGGAGCTGGGCTCCATAAAAATCACTACCTTTGTGGTTAAAGATTTATTAGGTGACCACAGTGTGCGGGCGTATAAATAGACCTGACCTTTGCTCCTAGGGAACCCAGAGTAAATACACAAGATTTATACTCATAGAGTATGATGTCAGACTAGATGCTTTAGGAAACATACACGTTCCAGGATCCTACCTAACAGAGCTACATGGCCTGGGAGGAAGTTTACAATGCAGGAAGTTGGCCAAGCTTTGCAGTCACGCCTACCTGGGCTCCTTTGCTTTTGCTAGCTGTGTGAGTTAGGGCAAGTCACTTACCTGCTCTGAGCCTCAGCTTCCTCTTCGAGCAAATGGGGGTGATTTTACTTGCTTCACAGGGTTAGGATGAAGTGTAAATTAATGTGTGTACAGTGCCTAAACAGTGTAGGTGCTAAACAGAGGATAGCTATGGTTATTACATTCTCCCAGTTCTCCACAGGATAATTTCCAATATCTGCTCCCTCATATTAAAACTCCACGGCACCCACTTACCTCCATTCTGCTCCCCTCCCCTTGCTAACTGGACAACATTAGATAGGCATTTGTCTCCTGATGCCTCCTCAAAGTCCTCCCCTTTTTTAAAAGTATAGAGCAGTGGTGTCCATTGACCCTGGGGGTCCCTACCACTCTTTCAGAGGATCCTAAGGGCAGAATTATTTTCATAATAACACTTAGATGTTTTTGGCTTTTTTCACTGTGTTAACATTTCCACTGATGGTGCAAACGCACTGATGGACAAAAGTCAGTCAGTACTAGTAATGGCTGTATGTATTACTGTGCAAAGGCAAAATATGCCAGTTTCACCTAAGAATGTTCTTAAGGAAGCAAAAAATTATTAATTGTATTAAATCTTGGCTTTTGAGTACACATCTTTTAAAGCAGTCTATGTGATGACATGAGAAACTTCCATTTCATACAGCTATTCATTGGGTGTCAAACAGCATTTGTCATTTGTGCAATTATACTGTGACCTGCACTGCTCCTTTAAATAAGGAGCAGCATTTTACTTGAAAGAACAACTGAGGGAGCAACAGTTATTCAGATTTGGGTATTTGGCTAACATTTCTTTTAAAAAAAGAACTCAGTCTGTCACTTCTAGAAAAGCAGCTGACGGTATTTGTTACCAATGATAATTTGGGCTTTCCAGCAAAAATTAGAATTTTGGGAAACTTCTATCTACTACTGTGAGCTTGACAGCTTCGTAATAATTGAAGATTATTATTATTTTATTTTATTAAATCATAGCTGTGTACATTAATGTGATCACAGGGAACCATGCATTGGTTTTATAAACAGTTTGACACATTTTCATCACACTGGTTAACATAGCCTTCCTGGCATTTTCTTAGTTATT
>CAUYPK010113626.1:0-10687 GCA_963574355.1 Loris lydekkerianus | reverse complement strand
CGGCCAAAATGAATGCGGCTCTTTGCCTCTTATCATTATTTTGTATACTGTGGCTCTTTGCCAAGTTTGGATTTTGTTATGCTGCTTCTGAGGAGGGACCTCTGAGGCGAGATCTCTGAGCGCATAGTCCCGCCCCCAGGGGGGAAACACGTGAAATCAAAGCACCGGTCCATTCTGACTGACACTCATGTAAAGGAACTGCTCCGAGTGGCTACAACTGAATACAAACCTGATTTGCAGAAGATTACTGAAAAAAAAAAGATGCCAGAAATCCCACTGAGATTATCATCCCATCACTCCAACAAGGTAACAAAAAACACCTGACTGAGCATGTTATATTATGTGTTTAATATATTATTGTTAAAATTATATGGTTTTGTATGAGTGTTTGTCTGTTTTGGCAGGTCACTGCGTGGTGTGGCTCTCTGACTCTCACAGTTTAAAATTTTGGCTCTTTGTGTCGAACTTGTTTGCCACCCCTGACTTAGAGGCTGAGGTGAGAGCATCACTTCAGTCCAACAGTTGGACAACAGCCTAGGCAACACAGTGAGTCGCCATCTCACAATAAGTGATGTTATGAGAGCTTTAGAATCCAGGGAGGAGGTTGTGAAATCTTCCTAATGACCTTAAGAAGGGTCACTCAGAGAAGGCTGACCCTCATTCACTTAGCAAAGTAGAGGATCCCTAGTCTGGGTTACAGATTGGAGAATGGCCTGATAACCTTTATCCCATTAAGAATTCTGAAGTGACAACGTGGGCCTCTCCAATTTCTCCCAGCCATGATGTAGGAGTGGTGCTACCTATCCAGAGACCTGGAGGAAAATGTTCACTCATGATCATAGAGATAGCCCTGCAGACCTTGACAATTTGTGTGTGTGTATTTATGTTATTTGTGTATGTATATATATGTGTGTATGTGTGTGTATTATACTATTTGTGTGTGCATATATATGTATGGACTATTTTTTGTGTGTATTTGTCCTTTTTTGTGTGTGTATACAAAATATTTGTGTGTATATACATATAAGCATATATATACATACACACAAATACTATATATGTATACACACACACATTAGAACATAGTGAGTCATCTCCCTACATTGACCATCTCCTCAACTTGACCTGATTTTTATAAAGCAGACATGCACCACATGTGTTTATTGGTACAGCAGGCCTGGTTCCTTATGCTCATCTCTGTATGTTTACAAGTTTGTTACAGTCCCTTGAGTGGTCAACTTGCAGAGGTTCTTCTGCCTACATGTCTGTGTGTATGTGTGTGCATATGAATAAGCCAGAGACAGTTATCAAATAAGAATTATATTGTAACCACAGAGACACTAATGTATCCTCAAGAATACTCTAAACTACCAAATCACAATATTATTAAGAAATGTAGGCTTGGTGCCTGTAGCTCAAGCAACTAAAGCGCCAGCCACATGCTCCAGACCTGGCAGGTTCAAATCCAACCCAGGCCCAACAAACAACAATGACAACTACAACCAAAAAATAGCTGGTGATTCTGGCGGGTGCCTGTAGTCCCAGCTACTTGGGCCACTGAGGCAAGAAAATCACTTAAGCCTAGCAGTTGGAGGTTGTTGTGAGCTGTGATTCCATGGCACTCAACCCAGGGTTAAAGCTTGAGACTCTGTCTCAAAAAAACAACAACAAAAACAAACAAACAAACAAAACAAACAAACAAAAAAAACAAGAAATGTAGCCATCAGATGTGGGGGATTGATACCTCTAATCCTTACCCTCGGGGTGTCCAAGGCAAATAGACTGCTTGAGCTCAAGAGCTCAGGGCCACCCTGAGCAAAAGGGAGACACCAAATCTACTAAAAATTGCAAAACTAGCCAAATGTGGTGGAGGGCTTCTGTTCCCAGATATTCAGGAGGGTGAGCTAAGGGGATCCCTTGACCTGAAGTGTTTAAGGTTGTGAGCTATCATGCCATGACAAATTATGTTGTTTCAAAAAGAAAACCTTAAAAATGAATTGTAGGAAGTAGATACCTTTAAACATACTAAGGTTGGCAAAGGTCGGGCACTGTGGCTCAGGCCTATAATCCTAGCACTGTGGGAGGCCAAGGTGGGTGGATTACTTTAACTCACAAATTTGAGACCAGCCTGAGCAAAAGCAAAATCCTGTTTCTATGAAAAATAGACAAACTATGTCAAGAGCATTGCTTGAGCCTGAGGTGGAGCCTGCTGTGAGCTATGACGCCACTGCACTATAATCAGGGTGACAGTTTGAGACTCTGTCTCACACAAAATGGTTGGCAAATTACTGCACATAGAAATTAAATTTGGGGGGCAGCGCCTGTGACTCAAAGGAGTAGGGTGCTGACCCATATGCCAGAGGTGGCAGATTCAAACCTAGCCCCCGCCAAAAACTGAAAAAAAAAAAAAAAAAAAGAACATTAGACTTGGCTCGGTGCCTGTGGCTCAAGAGACTAAGGCACCAACCACATACACCAGAGCTGCAGGGTGTGAATCCAGCCTGCGCCTGCCAAACAACAAGGATAGCTGCAACCAAAAAAATAGCTGGGTGTTGTCTGGGGCACCTGTAGTCTCTGCCACTAGAAAGGCTGAGGCAAGAGAATCGCTTAAGCCCAGAAGATTGAGGTTGCTGTGAGCTATAATGCCACAACACTCTACCCAGGGGGACAGCTTGAGGCTCTATCTCAACAAAAAACAAAAAAACAAAAAGAACATTAGAATTTTTTACATTTGGGGAGGTTCTTAGTGTTCTGTTAAAATGACTATAATTTATTCAAAAACTTACTTGAAATCTTCATAGCATAAAAAAATATAAAGCATAAAACATACAAAACCTATTTGTGGTGTTCCTGAGATTTCTGAAACAAATACTAACATCACGACCTCACTCACATATTTTGATATGATGCTAAAGAAAAAGAAACTTTGGCGACGCCTGATAGCTCAGTGGGTAGTATTGGCAGGTTCGAACACAGCCTGGGCCAGCAAAAACAATGACCACTCCAACAAACAAAATAGACAGGTGTTGTCATAGGCGCCTGTAGTCCCAGCTACTCGGGAGGAGGCTGAGGCATGAGAATCACTTAAGCCCAATTGTGTGATGTTGCTGTGAGTTGTGATGCCATGGCACTCTATCCAGGGAGATAGCTTGAGACTCTGTCTCAAAAAAAAAAAAAAAGAAAAGAAAAGAAAGAAAAAATTTTATTCAGACACAGTCTCATTCTGTTGTTCAGGCTACAGTGCCATAAAATCAGCCTAACTGATAGCAACCTCAAACTCCTGGGTTCAAGGAATTCTCCAGCCTCATCCCCACCACCAGACCCCAGTAGGTGGAACAACATGCAACCACTACAATGGCTGGATACTTTTTCCCTTTTTAGTAGAGATGGGGTGTAAATCTTCTTTAGGTTGGTCTCACACTCCTGAGCTCAATCAATAGTCCCTTTTTGGGTCCCAGAGAGCTAGGAGTAGAGGTGTGAGCCACCACATCCAGCCTAAAGAATATTAAAAAAATTTCACAGGTATACTAAAAATACACATATATTTCATGTCCTTAAAAGCAGTGGAAGAGCAGTCACATCCTGCACTCACATGTAAGCCATAGGAAGTTCTTTCCTTCTCGCTGTAACCTAGAAGGAATATCAGTGAAAAGTAAGGTTCTTCTGGAAATTAAAACCAAGAACAGGCATAGTGGCTCACAACTATATGCCTAGCACTCAGGGAAATCAAGGAGGGAGGAGTGCTTCAGCTCACAAGTTTGAGACAAGCCTGAGTAAGTATGAGAACTCCCCTGTACTAAAAAAAAATTAAAAACAAAAACAAAAACAAAAAACAAACAAACAAAAAATGTAGAGAAACCTGTAGTCCCAAATATCTGGGGGCTGAGATAGAAAAATCACTTGACACCAGTAGTTTAAGGTTGCTCTGAGCTAGGCTAATGTCATGGCATTCTAGTGTGAGGCAAGAGAGTGAGACTCTTTTTAATAAGAAATTAAAAATTACAAAGAAGACACATGCCTTGATGTAAGAACAAGGGAAAAACCCAGGCTTCTCAGAAATTATTTCTGATTAAGCTGAGCTTTTCTAATCACACTATATTGTGGGGTTTTCTCCCAGAACTTAAACCTCTGACCAGTGTTACCTGCTCCACTCACTCCAACCTACCTGGGAGCTTTGACTAGTGTCTGCTGTGTCTTTACTTTCCAGGGTTCTTTGCTTTGCTCCAGATAGGTGATGAGGTCTGGCTTAGAGACAGCAAGACCTGTTTTATTAGAAAAAAAAAATTGGAATTCTTCAATTGGCAATCTACTGCCTTGCTGAAGTAGAGAAAAGGACATTTTAGAAGATCCTGAAAATATAATCCCAAACAGATTTCTTTGAAGAAACTTGAGAATCTTTAAAAAGTAAAGTTGAAACATTCCTAACTCCTACACTACCAAAACTACTGGAATAAAATTTGATGTTAGAAATCAGACTTAAAGATATGAGTAAACAATCTAGGCCATGAAATTTCTGAAATTTCCATTAATCTAGTGAAGGATATAAGGATATAAATCAGCTCAAAAAAGATAAAATTAATGCCAAAATAAAACAACTCCAATTTTTCTTTTCTATACCAAGATATCCTAAAGTTTTCCATAGAAAGAAGAACCTGATACCCAGTCAATGAATAAACTGAATAAAAAACTTCTACAAAGAGAGAATATGAATTGTTTACTGTAGACCTGGAACTGTGTTCGAGTCACCCAGGAAGACCAGGTTTCTGTAAGTCTCTAACATGACTTCCGTATACAAATGCTGCTGAGCAAGGTCCAGGCAGGCCCACTCCTCCATATAGAATTCAATAGACACATTCTTGAATGTCAATACTCCCTGAAGAACAAACATATTTACCAAGAAAACATGGGCATGTAGAATTTCACTTTTTTTTTTTTTGAGACAGAATCTCAAGCTGTCACCCTGGGTAAAGTGCTATGGTGTCACAGCTCACAGCAATCTTAAACTCTTGGGCTTAAGCAATTTTCTTGCCTCAATCTCCCATCTGGGACTACAGGCACCCTCCACAATGCCCAGTGTTTTTTGGGTTTTTTTGTTTGTTTGTTTGTTTTTTTGACGTCATTGTTGTTTAGCTGGCCCAGGCTGGGTTTCAACCCACCAGCCTGGGTGTATGTGGCTGGTGCCTTAACCACTGTGCTAAAGGCAGCAAGCCATGAATTTCACTTTTAGTTAAGCGAGTGAAGAGAACTCTTGCTGACTTATAAGAGTAAATGAGATTACCTAATAGGTAAAGATGAGATATATTCCCTTATGTATTATCTAACAATGAAGACAGGGGATGGAATGGCATCCACAAAAAAAGTGTACAGATCTGACACTTTTGATTGACACAGTAGAAATAAAAGGCCAGCATGTATAATTTTGTGCCTTATTTACATCATATGTTATAATCTGTGTATGTTTTTTATATGACAATGTCATGGTGAAATAAAAGGTAACTCTAAAGTTTTAATCTGTAGAAGAAAGAACTGGAGATCTTAAAAAAAATGCAGATTGTTATTCAGACGATGTGGAGTGAAGATTCCATTTCTAAATTTCCAAAAAGCTCAACAGGAAAGACAAGGCTTCAGTCCAATGATGATGTTTGGTTAAACATGCAGTGAGCTCGGCGCCTGTATTTCAAGTGGCTAAGGTGTCAGCCACTTACACAAGAGCTGGTAGGTTCGAGTCCAGACCAGGCCCACCAAACAACAATGACAACGACAACCAAACATAAAAATGGCCAGGCATTGTGGTGGGCTGCTGTCGTCCCAGCTACTTGGGAGGCAGAGGCAAGAGAATCGTTTGAGCCCAGGAGTTGGAGGTTGCTGTGATTCTAGCCAGGGCGACAGCTAGAGGCTCTGTCTCAAAAAACAAACAAACAAACAAACAAACAAACAAACAAACAAAAGAATATGCAGTGAACTGCAGACACTGGATTTACCCCAACTGATTCCTGAATCAGTAAACAAAAATGACAACATATATCTTTGTTTTATATATATATATATGTATGTATATATATATATGTTTCATATATATAACAAAGATATGTGAAAGAGAACCTAAGAAGAATGTGCTTCCTCAATAAATGTTTTGATTTGTTCACATTAGTTGATAATCTCCCAATGCTTTTTTTTTTTTTTTTTTTTTTGTTTGCAGTTTTTGGCCAGGGCTGAGTTTAAACCCACCACCTCCTGCATATGGGGCCAGCGGCCTACTTTGTTGAGCCACAGGCACTGCCAGCTCCCCAAGTTCTTATTAACAATACAGAAGATATACTGAACCTTAAAATATAATATGTGTCAATGAACACTGTAACTGGCTTGGCGCCTATGGCTCAGCTAGGGTGCCAGCCACATACACCGGAGCTGGTGGGTTCGAATCTGACTGGGTCCTGTCAAAAAATAATGACTATAAACAAAAAACAACTGGGCATTGTGGTGGACACCTGTAGTCTCAGCTATTTTGGCGGCTGAGAGAAGAGAATCACTTGAACCCAGGAGTTTGAGGTTGCCGTGAGCTGTGATCCCATGGCACTCTACCCAGGGTGACAGCTTGAGACTCTGTCTAAAAACAAAAACAAACAAACAAACAACAACAACAACAACAAAACCAAGAACACACATACACACAAATAAGAACAACATAACTGAATGAATAAAATTAATATCAACTGTAACAGGATAAATTAGTATCAGGTGCTGATTCCCAAGTACAGATCTTAGAATCTTTTGGCTTGTAATTTTGCTTGAACAAATGTTTTAAGCCTTCCAGAAACCTTCCAAAATTAAAACTCTAAATTTGATCTTTTTGATATATCAAGACCACCGAAAATCTCAGAAAGACACATTAGGCTTAATTGGCTTGTTAAAAATGTATAGGAAATATTGTCAAATATAAAATGGTGCTTAATTTTGTGTGGTTCATGTTTATATGTATTTTCCAATATTTTAAAATATTGGTCTACCTTTTTGTGTATTGTCAGTAATAATTTTAATTCACTCAGAAAGTATTTTTTTAACTACCCAAGTCCAAACTTTGTCCTTCAAGAGAAATATTAGGAAAGGCTGATGAATTATCTCAAATTCAAATTTCTGATGTCTTTGGAAATTAAATAGCTTTGGGCTAAAAGCAAACTGCCACAACTTTAAATAGAATGCTAACATGTCCATGAGTATTGCTAACCTATTTTTTTTTTATTTTTAATTATAGATAAAAATATGCACCATAGATGTGTTTGAAATATTTCTGATCCTGTCTGTATTCTGTTTTCCAGAAGTCACAAAAGCCATTTTCTGTCTCTTCAGCTATTTGTAGCTTTCAACGTTGTATGTATTTATAGTCAGAATTTGAAACATTTATATTTTGCTTTCTCCTCGCTTTCTCCGGAATTTGAAAGCCATTTGTAAGCATTCTTAATTTCTGACAATACAGCTATTTGCATAAGTTCAATAAGTGATTATTGGGCAAAAATTATAGAATTATATACAGTAGTTATATTTGCTCTAAAACTTGAAGGCTCAACAAAGGTCACCTGTTGGCTACACTGGAAAAATTGGTGTAGTATTAAATGTTATCTGCTATATCTGTACCAGGTACCTCAGGAAAATTAGAACCTGAATGAGAATTTCCCAGTATACGGTGTGAGTGTAACACAACCTCATAAGAGGCCTCATACCCAACTAATATTCAGAAACATGCACTCAAAGTTTCCAGAACTTTGGATCAGTTCTGTATAGACTTTTAAAATTAGGTATTATCTTAAGAACTGTGCTAAGTCTGTAAGTAGGAATACTAATGTCCTCATTGTGTAAACCTTAGCCTCAAAATGCAGAACTTGTGTATGTTTATACGTAAGTACTAAATGGTTTCATTCTTTTACACTGAATCCAAACTTGACTTTGTCCCTGTCAATGCAAGGGAGCCAGAATGCCACAAACATATGCAAGTCGTGCAGAAGGCAGATGAAAGTTCTGAGAATTTCTGTGAAAGACTGTGTGAAACATACAGACTGCCAAAACATTGTATGATGTTACTAAGGAAAGAGAGACTGAATTGAGCAGACAGAAGCCCTAGGAAGAGTAACAAGAAAGATCTTCACTTAGGTATTAACCATGTTTTGCTTAGTCTTTTTATTGGCACATTCTTTCTCTCTGGGGGATTAAGGGGATCAAATCTAGGTCAAAGATCAGAACCTGGTCCCTCTCAAACCTAGGTAGAAAGGACTTTACATTATCATCCTGAGCACATGCACGGCAGTAAAGGTGGAAGAAATCCTTGCCTGGATTCATCACAGGTGGCTGAAGAGAGTTTCACTGCCCCGTGGGAAGCAAAGGTAACTTTTAATATGGTCAAGATGCCCTGGTCCAGCCACATACTGGGAACTGGCTAGTCAACACACAGATGAAGCCTGAGGAATCTTCTCGCAGGACTTGTCTTAATTGGACTTTGGGAAAAGAGGAGGAGGGATGTAATCTGTGTATCCACATCACTGACACAGGACAAAGGGTAATTTGTTTATAGCTTCTACAAATGCAAAGTCACCCAGGAGGGAGCTTGTGCTCATAATCAGATCAGTACTCTATGTGTAACACAGGGGAAAGTCAAAACTTGTACCTATATCGGCCTACCACCCTGGTACAATTAAGGCCTGGGTAGAGAATCTGAAAGGAGTCACAATCCCTGAAATCTGAATGCTGGTCCTGACCAGAGAAGTAGGAAAGTCCAGCCAGGTGACTGTAAAGCTTACTGCCTGTAGTGCCATGCGAGGGTGCTACAGCCCAAAGAACTAAGAACAAAACTATAGGACACATCAGAAAGACTTCTATGCCTTAGATTTTTTAGAAGTTATGCAAAGTCGAATATGAAAAGTTATTAATACCACAGAACAATAGGATTTCACAGAACTTGGAAATTTCCAAGTTTCAGAAACTTAAGTTTACAAATTCCCAAGAGCTGAGTCACCGTGGAGAGGACCCTGCATGTGTATCCTTGTGGTCTCCTTGAGAAGACCTGTTCTTCTAAACCTCACCCTTCTCGGGTATTCTCTCTCATTCCCCTCTTTTGAGACTCCAGTATATTTTAATTTGGGGTCTCAATATCAGCTTGTTTCTGCAGGTGCCAATATTAGTTACTTTTCAGCACTGAGGTTTTAGGGACTGTGACTCTTCTTGAGTTTTCTACTCAGGCCTTGGTGGTACCATAGTAACATGGTGGTAGGCTAATATACATACAAGTTTTTACTTTTCCCTGTGACATTCCCACCCTTTTCCCAAAGTTCAAAGTCCAATTAAGACAAGTCCCTCGAGTTTTCTCAGGCTTCAGCCATGCATTGACCAGCCAGCTCCCAGTATGTGGCTGAAGCAGGGCATGTTGATTGTCTTAAAAGTTACCTTTACTTTCCAAGGGGCAGTGAAGCCCTATTCAGCCAGCTGTGATGACTCCAGGTGAGGATTCCTTCCATCTTCACTGCTGTGCCTGTGGTCAGGATGATGGTGTAAAGTCCTTTCTACCTTGGTTTCAGGGGGACCAGGTTCTGATTCCAGACCTAGACATGGTCCCCTTGATCTTCAAGAGAGAAAAGATGTACAGACACCAAAGACTAAACAGAACAAGGTTAATTACCCCAGTGGAGATTTTTCTCGCTTTTTTTTTCAGGGTTTTTGTCCTATTCAGTTCAGTCTTTCCCAGTTCTTCTAGGAGTTCTTGTTCAGAGGCCTCTTTGAACAACACCAGTGGCAAGGCCTGCATCCAGTTAAGCTTTGCTTCCTGGCAGAGTTTACCAATTTCTGCTCTTATGGTCCTGTTCATGCATTCTACCCTGTCTAAGCTTTGAGGCCTATAAATTATTCAAAGCTTTAGCTTATTATTTGTAGTAGTTCTGTTATGAAGGCTATCCCGTTATCAAATTTAAAACAGAGTGGCAATAATTTCAACGCAATCCCAATTAAAGCTCCACTGTCATACTTTAAAGACCTTGACAAAATAATACTTTGTTTTATATAAAATCAGAAAAAAACCTGGAATAGCCAAGACATTACTCAGAAATAAAAACAAAAAAGGAGGAATCACACACCAGACCTCAGATTTTACTACAAATCCATAGTGATCAAAACAGCATGGTATTGGCACAAAAACAGAGAAGTAGATGTCTGGAACAGAATAGAGAACCAAGAGATGAATCCAGCTACATACCATTATTTGATCTTTGACAAGCCAATTAAAAACAAATGGTGCTTGGTGAACTGGCTGGCAACGTGCAGAAGACTGAAATTGGACCCGTACCTTTCACCATTAACTGAGATAGACTCTCATTGGATTAAATATTTAAACTTAAGACATGAAACTATAAAAATACTAGAGGAGAGTGCAGGGAAAATGCTTGAAGAAATTGGTCTGGGCGAGTATTTTATGAGGAGAACCCCCCCCAGGCAATTGAAGCAGCTTCAAAAATACATTACTCAGACTTAATCAAACTTTTGTTTCAAAAGTTTTGTTCGTTTTAACGTCATGTGTTTTTGTAGCTCCATATCTCAATAAATATTTATTCTACTGTGTCGTGGTATATACTGATCGATGGAGAATTTTGTACTCTATACATTGATGCTATTCATTTTTTTCTACTTTTAATTTTTTTATTCTTTTCAG
>CAUYPK010113625.1:0-19959 GCA_963574355.1 Loris lydekkerianus | reverse complement strand
CTTAGCAAAGTATCCCAGGAATGGAAGAAAAAGTATCCAATGTACTCAGCCCTACTATGAAGCTAAACTATAGCTTTCGCATGAAGGCTATAACCCAACTATACCACAAGACTATGAGGAAAGGACCAAGGAAGGGGAAGGAAGAGGGGAGGTTTGGGTGGAAGGAGGGTGATGGGTTGGGCCACATCTATGGTGCATATTTTTATCTATAATAAAAAATATATATATATAATAAAATAAAATAAAAAAATAAACTACCAGCATCAACCCTCCTGTGTGTATGAGTTAGGCCTATAATTCTTGAAGTGTTTCCTGAAAAAAATTGTTTCTCAATGAAACTTCAGAAGCAAATAAGAACAAATAAAAAATCACACCAAAATGAAAAAGAGTCTATAATCAAATCAGCTTTGAGAAACTGCTATTATATTTGCCATTAGAGATTCATGTATAAGCTACCATGTTAGAAGCTCTTCAAAGTGTAACAGAAAGGAAACCTGCCTTATTTTACCTTACAATTTTCTGTATATTTTATCCTCATAAAACACTTTTTTTTTCTCATAACAGCTATTAATATCCTGAGGCACAAATGTTCCCTGGACATTTAGGAAATGCTCAGAGACAATGAAACATCTTAGCCCAAATACTTAAAAGCAGCTTTTACAATAAGGTTTTGCAGACTCTGATTATTTAGAAACAAATTCATTTTAAAGTTGTCAAAATTTCATCCCTAGAGTGTAACAGTATTGGATAAGCTTATTATTCATGCACCAAAACCCAAGAGCATAATTTTAACAAGTGCAATTAAGTCAGATGCATGAATTAATTTGAAACAAAACTATTTTTAGAAAAGGAGCTTAAAAAAAAAAAGTCAGTGATATAATGGTACCTTAAAAAAATAATCAACCTAGACTGATTCTGGGGAAAATGATCGTTTTTTCAGACAATTTTGATTGTCTACTTTGATTCCCCCAAACATGTGTATGGTTTTACTTACTTTCCCTAAAGTATCCATTGGCTTTTCCTTAGACTTCCCAAAGGAGCTATAGGGAAAACTAAGAATCTCAGAAGCACTAACATTTGAACTTCATTATTTGTTTCGGAAATTTATTTCAAATCAATTAGCATTTAGTGAATTTCTACTATACGCCATTCTCTGTACTAGGTTTTATATTAGTTTGTTCCTTGTACTTGACTTTACATCAACTCACTTCACCCAAACGCCACCACCGGGAAGTTGGTTTTAATCTTCAGTGGCAGGTGCCTGCAGTCCAGCTACTTAGAAGGCTGAGGTGGGGGGATCACCTGAGTTTGAGGGCTATGACAGCATCTGTGAATAGACACTGCATTCCATCCTGGGACACAGCAAGAATTCAACTCTAAAAAAAATAATTAATAAATAAAGTTTTTAAAAAACTAGTTGTTATTCTCAGTACAGACAAGAAAGTCCATAGATACGGACTGACCTGTTGAAAGCCTCATGACTAGTAAGTGGCAGAATCAGGATACAGACAGTTATTCTTGTACGACAGCCACGGGTCTGTCCATGATTGTGGTGTCCCCCTAATACTTTATGTCACGTGAAAGCTCTTGAGGCATTATTGCTGGGAATACATGCTTTAGTGACAAACTGAGTTCAGATTCTGTTAGTATTTCTTTATGTGTGACTTTGAGGACATAACTTATTTGGACATGGTGTCACATTCATTAAATGGGAATAATCATTAAGAAGATTGAGTTAATATGTGTGAAGTACTTATATGAATCCCTAGCACACAGTAAATATTCTCTCAATGTTACCCAGAACAATTGTAAGAGCTTTGTAATGTTTTCTTTTTTAGTATTTTTTTATTTGGGAATTGATTGGTTATTTCTCTTTTTTCTCTTTTTCATATTGAGCTTTTAATATTTATGACAACTATTAGTGATATTATTTAAGGATTCAAATAACCTTACATTTGTGTCCTCTTAATTATCCCACCAGTTACTTATTATACTGATGATGACTTTTTAAATGAACTCTTTTGGTACTGTCTTCCATATTTCTAAATACCTTGCAATTTATTGTTATACATAATATTTTAACATTACAGAATTGTCATTGAACTCTCAAAATGAATGATTAGGATTTAGCTCTCTTTCATACAGGTAATTCTACAAAGACTATTCATATTTCTAATCTTTCTATTATCCCAATATAAACCTAATTGACCCCTGTGGGGTCAATTTTGTATTCAACTTTGAAATCTTTTTCCATCTTTCTTATTGTCTTTCTCCTATTTTCCCTTTGGCTAATTTCCCATTATCTGAAAGATGTCATCTAAGAATATCATCTTTAGCTATAAACGTTTTCACTTTCTCATCATTTTGATTTTAAAGGGGTATTTTTTGTTTTACAAATGCTAACGACTAAAGAATTTTGTAAAGAACATGAATTTCTTTCTGTTCTGGAGGTGAGGAAGTCCAAGGTCAAGGGGCTGCCAAGTATCTGGCAGGGCCCTTCTTGTGTCATGAAGTAAAGAGAAGGGAAGAATGAAAGTAAAAAGAGAGGGGCAAATTCCCCTTTCATAACAACCCATTCTTGTGAGTATAGCGTTAATCCCTTCATGATAGCAGAGCCCTCAAGGTCTAATCACCTCTTAAATGTCCCACCCCTCTGCATTGGGGGTTAGGTTTTAACAACACATAACTTGGGGGGCACATTCAAACAACAGCATTCTTCACCTGGTCCCCCCAATTCACATGTCCTCACATGCCAAATACATTCATTACCTCCCAGTAGCCTCCAAAGTCTTGTCACAGTACCAGATCAAAAGTCCAAAGTCCAGAGTCTCATCTACATATAAGATACGGATGAGACTCAAGGTACAATTCATCCTGGGTCAAATTTTTCTCTGGTTACGAGCCTGTGAAATTAAACAAGTCATGTACTCCAAATGGAAAAAACGGGCAAGAAGAAATGGGTTACTTTTTCCAAATAAATCCAAAACCTAACATAGTGAAAAATATTAAATCTTCAGACTCCAGAATAATCTGTGACTCCCAGTCTTGCCTTCCAGACACACTAGGCTGGGGGGTGGGCCCCAAAGGCCTCTGTAGGGGACCCTGACCCTCTTGTTCTGCTGGGCCCACAGAGCAGCTCAACAGGTTGGAGTCACGTGCCTGCAGCCTCGCCAGTCCGGGAGTGCAGGCCTGAGCTTCTGGGGTGTCTGTGGCAGCCCTGACTGTGCATTGCTCTGGTGGGATTCTCAGCAGTGGCTTCCCTACCCTGAAAAATCTCTATCTGGGTCCCAGGCTGTCTGTAACATTCTTTAACATCTAGGTGGAAGAAGACAGGCTCTCACAAATCTGGTGTTCTGTGCACCTTGTGAGTGACAATAAGATTTGCCTCTAGTACCTTCCGAGTGCAGGTAAGCCTAGCCACACCTAAGGCCACACAAGCCACATCTGAGGAGCACTGTTATAAAATGGTAAACGAGACTTGAGGTGGCTCCAAGCAGTGAGGCCTCTCTTTTGACATCAACCATGTCCTGTGTAATGATGTTGTAGTGAAAGATGGACCACATACATGACAGTGGTCCCATAAGATTATAATGGATCATAGGTACAAATGTGATATATGGCAACTGATATTGGTATTAATGAAATTAATCAAATATGTGCATATATACACATACATATACAAATGTGTGTTACACATTTACATATGTATATATTTGCTAAGTGTTTCATGGCTGCATTTTCCTTCCGTAGGCCTGGCACTTTCGGGCAGTGATGGGAAGGATGAAACCAGCAATCTCCCTAGGGCCTTCTGGTTCATTCTCCTGTCCTGATGAACGGCCTCTGCCTTTATTCTATCCACCCTCAGCTCCTTAGCACACAGTCCTTTGGCCACAATCTTGGTTTCCAATAATGGAAATGCTCTTATCTTCTCTGCTGAGTGGCCAGGATGATAATCCTTCAAATACCTAAATTCTGTTTCCTTTTTAATTATAAATTCTACCTTAAAATTATTTCTTTCTTCTTAAATTTTACTGTTTGCTGCTAAAAGTAGCCATACAGTTCCTTTAATATTTTACTTAGAAATTTCTTTTACCAAATATCCTAGTTCATTACTCTTAAATTCTGCCTTCCATAAAGCCCTAGGCTTAGAGCATGAACACATTTCAGGCAAGTTCTTTGGTACTTTATAACAAGGATGACTATTACTCCAGTTTCCAATGTCCGAGAACCCCATCATAATTGCATTACCATCCCAATGTCCACCAACATTCTGATCTCAACCACTTAAGTCACATCAGGGAGAATCAGATTTATCTGCACCTTCCCTCTTCTGAGCTCTTACTGGAATCACCCTTAATGCTTTACTCACAGGAATCCAGGCTTTTTCCAGCATTCACTTCAGAACTGTTCAAGCCTCTATCCATTACCAAGTTCCAAATCTGCTTCCACGTGAGCAGGTATTTGTAATAGCAAGAGCCCCACCTCTCAGTGCCAATCTTCTGTGTTAATATGTTTTGTGCTCCTATGACACAATACCACAGGCTGGGTAATTTATAATGAACAGAACTTTATTGGCTCAAGGTAAGGAGGCTGGGAAGTTCAAGACTGAGGGTCTGGTATCAGGTGAATGCCTTCTTGCTGTTTTAGGGTGAAGAAAGGGTTGGGGGACAGGAGAGAAAGAGAGATGGAGAGATGCAAAAAGGGGGCCCAAATTATTCTTTTATAAGAAACTCACTTCCAAGAGAACAAACACAGTCCTGTAATAATGGCATTCATCCAGTCACTCCAACCTTGTGATGTAATAACGTCTCATTAAGACCCCACCTCCCAACGTGGTAACATCTGGGATTAAATTTCCAACACACACTTTTAGGCAGAGCCATTCAAACTATAAAATACTATTTTTTAGTATACTATACTATATATATTTTTATATTTTTTTTATAGTATTATGTACTTTTTTCATGGCTCGATATATTTTTTTATGTCTCTAAGGATTCCAGTAGGATATTTTTTCCTTTTTTTAGATTTTAATTTTGAAATAATTTTAGTCTTAAAGCTATAAAAACTACAAAAATAGGACAGAGAGTTCTCACGTACTTACACTCACTTTTGCCTAATGCAGGAACACAATAATTAAAACTAAAAAATTGACACTGATGCAGTACATAAACTAAACTGTGGATTTTATTCAGATTTAACCAGAATGGTCCCTCTTCTACTGCCCTTCATCTCTTCCAGGACCTCACATTGCATTTAATCATATCTTTTTAGTCTCGCCCTGTCTGTAACAGTTCCTCTGTCTTTCCTTGTTTTTTGTGACCTTACTCTTGCAGACTACCATTCATTTATTTTGTAACCTATCACTTAATTTAGGTCTGTATGATGTTTTTTCTCATGATTAAGTTGAAGTTGTAAATTTTGAGAAAGACTATAGAGGTAGAAGGCCCTTTTGAGTAGATCATATCACATGATGATGACCCATCTTACTATTGGTGGATATTTACCTTGGTCACTTGGATAAGGAGATTTCTGCCTGTTTTATCCATGGCAAATATATATATATATACATAATGGTATTTATTTATAAATATATATTTATATATTTTTTAACTTTTGTAGCTAATAAATATTTTAAAAGAGATAATTTGAAACTACAGATATCCTGTTTCATCTCAAATGTTTAAACAATAAATTTACTTCTATTTATGAATATCGCTCTCAGTAGTAACTATTATTTCCTAATTATGATTTCTATTTAATTTTTTTAATTGTGTCTTCTATTAATTAGATTTTACTACTATTCTGGAAGACAGAGTTTTCGCTCCCACTTACCTCTCTCATACATACACTCTTTTTAAAAATTATGTATATAAGTAGGGGTGGATGACTGCTGATTTTATTATTTATATTAAATTATATTATTATTTTATTATTTATATTTATAAATTATAAATCAATTTATAATTGATTTATAAATCATTATATTCTTGCCCAAATTGTTCTAGTTTTTTGGACTGTTCCAGATTTTCAGTAACCACTCGACATACGTACACTTATCTTTGAGCACTTCTTTACTGTAAAAGAAACAAAGCACACAAGAGCACTGCAGTACGTCCCGGGCTCACCTGGTCTCTATTTCCACTGCCCTGCTCTGCCATCAGTCACTTTTCCAAGGAGCCTGGGATGGTTTATTGAATTGTGGTATTTAGAAAGTAAATTATGGAACTTGGTGAGCTGACTGCTAGGACCTTGGAGAAATTTAAACATACACGTCTACATTTCCACATCTCTTTAGTTGCACGTTTAAAGATGTTTGGATAATTTACATTGATAGCTCCAATTCTAATCCAGCACTGCAATTTTCGTCTATCCTTTCCTCTTTCTGTACCCACTGACAGCTTTGTCCAAAACTGAGAAACCTCTCTCAATCTACATTATCTAAAATATATTAATATTCATTTACATGACCAACACTACTGTTTAGAGTAATTCCAGAATTCTAACATGCATGTAAGTGAGAAATAAATCTCTTACGTAGAACACAGTATTTATGCACTTTTGTGTGTGTTATTATTCTCATAGAATCTGGTCAAAGTGCTCTTTTCCAAAGTAACTTGCTATATTCTGTTTCCTAGGAATGCTGAAACAAACTATCAAACACAGAATTGCTTTAAACAACATAAATGCATTGCCCCACAGGTCTGGAGGCTAGAGGTCTGAAACAGAAATGTCTGCAGGGCCATGCTCCCTCTGATGGCTCTAGGGTGGAGCCCTCCTTGCCTCTTCTGACATTGGTGTTCCATGGTGTTCCTCAGTGTTCCATGCTGTTCTTTGTCTTACACTGATGAGGACTCACAGCCATCCTATCCCTGTGCACAGTTACAGTGACTTCCTTCTGTTTGCATGTATTTCTGTGCTCAAATTTCTACTTTGTAAAAAACACCATAGTCATCAGATTAGGTCCCACATTGATGACCTCATTTTAAATTGATTGCTTCTGGAAAGACCCCATTTCCAAATAAGTTCACATTGCCAGGCACTAGGACTTAGGAATTTAATATATTTGGCGGGGCACCCAATTCACCCTCTTCAATATGGTTATATTATTCATATATAATACAAGTATACTCACAAGTGGATATTGCACTTTGTAATATCTTTTTGGGTTCCACTGGCATATAATAAAATTTATTCTGAAAGATAAACAGTTATGCAGGCTTTGATGAATATAGTCATTTCTCCACCACATCATCGTAATGCAGAACGCTTCCATCACCACCAAAGTTCCCTCCCACTGCTTTTTTGTAGCTCTCCACACACTCTCTACCACTAATAACTTTTTGAAGTTTTATTTTCTCTATATTCACTACTTTAAGGTTTTATTTTTGCTTTGTGCTTCTGTTAGTTTTAGCTTCTGTCTTTGATATGAATTGGTTCCCTAAAGTGTGGTGAACTTTGACTGTTCCCATTTCAGAGAGAGACAACTGAATGCTGAGTAGAAACTCTGTGTGTGTGACACTGGATGGTGCTCGTAAATCTGGGCCGTTCCCTTGGGACAGCTCCTGGTGTTAATACCATTTCTCTTAAGCTAGTTCCATTTTCTAAAGAAAGCACTTTCAAAACTCATGCCAAAAAGGTCTAATCTTACCCTAAATTCTATTTGGGTTTTTGAGTGCATGCAAAACAAAAACAAAACAAAACTCAAGTTGACATCATACTAGTCTTATAGAGTTTGAGGAAGGAATGAAAGCCAATTCATGAATTCAACTCACCGTCTTTAACTAGAAGTCTGTTATTTTTTGCTAAATAGATAGTTAAAGATTTCCTGAAATATTTACCACAGGAAGAAAAATTTATAGTGGAAAAAGCTCAGATTTTGGAATCAAAAACAAATAGGAGCCTGAAATCTGACTTCAGCAGCAATGGGATGGCAGATATAGAATGAGTTGGGTAACAAGAGGGGACAGTTTCAGAAATTATTGCATTAATTGCATTAATTCATGTAAGAAAAACTGAGAACCCTCACCACAGTTGTAAGAGAGGGTTCAAGAGAAATAAAGAAATTTGAGAAATATATGGTATGTATTATTTATGGAATATTGGTGATTAAACGGGATATAGGAAATCAAACATGCATCATCATTTCCGCTTTGGGAAACTGAGAGAATGGTAATGCCATTTTCAAGAAAAGAGAAAAAAGAAGAGTATGAGTTTTGAGGAAGGATTTAAGGATTTGAGTTCAGTTGAAGTTCGTTTTACAGTGACTATTAGGGACTTCCACATGTACCAGGTGTTTGTATATGTGGATAGGGAAAACTGGAGTGAGATTCATTCCAAAGGTAACTATTGTAGAGTTTCACATAAAATAGCAATCAAAGCCATGAATGTTGATTTACATCAACCAGTGAGGGTAAGAAGGTTGGAAAAAAAAAAAGGCAGGAAAAAAATTCTAAGGCCCACTGTCATTCAAGGTACAGAGTTTCTTTTGCTGTTTCCTATTTCGATGCTGGAAATTTGAACCAGGCTGTGAAGAGTAATTGAGTTCTCTGTAAGAGGCACTAAGAAGAGCCCAACTTTTCTACATAAAGTGGTTCTTTAATTCCTTTCTTCAGGTAAAGAAAATAATATTGCAAGATTATCCTCTTTCAGTCAAAGTTGCAACTATTCTACTTTCATGTTTTCTCAACAGTATCTAACAGTGTCAAGAAAAGTTGTATAAGGCATGAACATTGCAAAAAAATTAGAAAAAAATAAAAAACATATGAAAAAAATAAAACCCCAAAGTTGTAATCCCATCCCCTAGAGTAAAAGATGGCTAAGGTTGTGCTGTATTTACTCCAGGTTGTTATTATCTTGTATATTTAATGAAGTTGAAATTGTATTCTGTGTTCAGTATAAGTTCCTTGCTTTATAATTTTAACATTATACATCGTGATTTTTACAGAATTATCTTTAAATAATACATGAGGGAGAGTTTAGGAAAAAATTCAATAGCATTCTGATTTTAATTTAAGAAAAAAAGCATTTTTGTATTGGGGAGGTCAAGATTCCCGTAGTTTGTCTTTTTCAGGATAGTCAAGCCACTTAGGTAACATTTACACATTTACAATATTTTCTCTTGGTCAATGTTTATAGCATCTCACATTTTCATGTTTAAAAGTAAGAAGATTCGTATTTGTCTGCATTGTTGATAATGTTCCTTCTCTACACCAGCAAATATACTGACTCAAGATTATAGTAATAAATAATTGGCTATGAATCTGTACCTGCTTTTAACCAACATTTTTACAATTGCTTATAATCTGTGGTTCTGATCCTTGCATACATTTGAGAGTACATTGCTCACCTTGTGAGAGGTGCATTAACTCTTTCAAGTCCCCAAGGTACCATTTGGTAAATGACTTCTTTAGTGCTCTAAATGTACCTTAGTGCCCTGAAAGAGACACATTAATCTTCAGAATATCCCATGAGAACATAGGTCAGGAAATAAAATTTTCTTGGTTTTGTAGGCTCAAAACCTTAGGAAGCTTACATTATTACACAGACTATTCTGTCTGGATTCTCTTTCCCTAACTTCTTAGGTATTACCCAGATTATAGGCCTGAAAAAGAAAGAATTATGCATGAAGTAAGGCTTTTTCCATTGAATTCCTAGAGCAATTGGGAAGAGAATCTCTAACTCATAAATCTAATTGCGTCATCAGAATTATTTCAAGTGACTTACCACAAAAGCAACATCCTTTCATCATGTAAGGAAAATGCAGATTATAAACATGATATGAAAACTGGAAAGCAACTATTAACTTTATACTTATAACTAAAATTTACTGTTTTCTGGGCAAACACATAAGGAAAAAAAATTCTGCTTAATCTTATCAACGTAGTGTATAGAACATAAGGTAATTTTGTATAGTTTCTACGTTCAAATGAAATATAATCACTGTGAGAAATTATAGACTGTCATATTTAAAACTATGGGTTTTCCCTTCAGTTTTCTGTTTATGTACCACATTTTTCATAATACAATATACTTCTTATGTACATAATATACTTCTTACGTATATTGGATATATATCTTTTAGATCACTACTCTTCATTATTCTTTAGATTTTGCCCAAATAAAATACCATGGAGAAATACAAGAAATTCTTATGCTGTATTATTAATATTAACCTACTTTTCAATTTAGTAAGATCCTCTATGTAGGGAGTCTAACCTCTCCGATATTGCAATTCTTAGATAATTGACAGTAGATGTTTTCAAAGTACAGTATGCCCTTTTTGGAATGAGAAAAGACAAGGGAACTCTTTAGCCTCATCACTGACACACAGTTAAGGTTTAAGAATGTTAGACAATATTGTTTTAAATAAAAATAAATAAATTTGTCAAAATAAATTCTAGTTCATTTAAGACTCCGAAGCTTTTGGAAGTTGTTCATAATTTTCAACCATTTTAACATTTTTTCTGGATCTGAGGAATTCAACTGTGAAGCCGTCGGAGCTCTTGGTAGCACACCTTCGGGAAAGAAGACAGGAAGGACAGCAAGTGCTGGGACCTGAAAATCTAACCTGCGTGAGGACAGCTCCTGAGGGGTAGGGAAGGGCTTTCTGGTTCTGCTGTAATGTACAGAAGAGAAAGCCAAATTCAAGTTCAGCTGGGTCAGAGCCTGGAGTCTGATGAGAGAGAAGTTGCCTAGCTACGGGAATCTCTAGACAGTTCTAGAACTCAGAAGGGAAAGCAGCAAAGTGGGGAGATAACGAAGTGCTCATAGACAACTGCCCACTTTGTAGGAAAATACTCAGCTCTAGCTGAGAGTTTAGAGAACTAGATTTATCATCTGGTACCCAAGGCTATGTAAGAATTAGTATGCCAAGCATTTTCTTAGGATGAAGAAAATCTTCATTTTTTTTTTTTTTTTACAGAAATTTTAAAACAAAATGTTTTGGTGAGTTTGGTGTCGCTATACATGAATACCTGAGCATGGGTAATTTAGAAAAAAAAAAAGTTGAATTAAGCTCATAGTTCTGCTGGCTGGAAGGTTTAAGACTGAGCATCTGGTGGGGGCCTCAGGGTACTTTGAATCATGACAGAAAGTGAAGGGGGAGTCAGTACGCAGAGATCACAAGGTCTCCGGTTGCTAGAGAGGGAAGGGGGAGTGGGTGCCAGGCTCTTTTTAATAATCAACTCTTGAGGGAACTAATACAGCTCGAGGGAGAACTCACTCCCTCTTTCCCCCAGGGAGGCATTAATCTATTCAGGAGGGATCTACCCATATGACCTAAACACCTCTCAGGGGGCCCACCTCCAACATTGCAGATAACTTCCACATGAAATTTGAGGGACAAATATCCAAGTATAGCAGAGGATATTGACACTGATAGAGTTAAATACAATCTACTCCCCAAAATGCTGAAAGCACTTGAGAAATGGTTGTTGCAGAAAGGGCGATGTGACCCATCCTTTTCTGCCTGCAGCAAACCTTTAAAAACTTCTCTGAAGAGGGGTAAAAATCTCTTATCACCCAAGACTGGGAATTGTGGCTTCAAAGGATCTGTAAAAATAAGTTTACTGAAAAAATCTTTACCTTACACTAGCTTTACACACTTCACCTTCACTTCACCTTACCACACTTCATGTGGTTAGAATTTCCTAATCCTGGGCTGTGCCTGTGGCTCAAAGGAGTAGGGCGATGGCCCCATATACCAGAGGTGGCAGGTTCAAACCCAGCCTCGGCCAAAAACTGCAAAAGAAAAAAAAAAAATTGTCCTGATCCTATCTCAGATCCCTTTGTCCTACTATTTCTTCACAAATTTGTTTTTCTTTGTCTAAAAAGGTTATACAAACTTTCTGTGTTGGCCATGTCTTTGGGTCTTTTCTCTCTCATGATCTACCCATGTACATGTAAAATTTAATAAAACTTGAATGATTTTCTCCTGCTAATATCTCTTGTGTCAATTCTGTTTCCCAGACCCAGCAGAGGATCCTACTTAAGATCTAAAGTGGCTAGAGATGGTCTTTAAAGTCCCCTACAGCACTGATGCTCATTCAGTATATAATACATTGCCTGAATCTCTCTTGCTTCATGTTGCATCCCTAATAGGATTCTGATGACAAGCACAGTGCATGGCAGTTATTCTGTCTGTATTACTTAACTATTATGATGACTCTACAATATGGTTTGATTATCTCAGAAAAAACAGATGCAGAGTGTGAGGACCAGACTAACGCCATTTTGAGAGCTCAGCCATTTTGCATTTTGTCAGCCATTTTGTTCAAAACTGTTGAGTCACTGTGAGTCTCGGGTTTTCCAGCTTGAGTCATCAGCCTCCAATCAGAAACTGCCTTCTGGAGTGGGCCATATGGCAGGACCAGTGGCAGCCAATCCAGAAGCAGTCCCTTTGTTTAAAATGTATACACCCACTTTGCTGTGCTACACTATAAAATAACCCTGGGACAGAGCTAGGGGCTCCTGGCTTGGATCCATTGTAGCAGAGACCCTGGGAGCCCAAGCTTGAGCTTGCAATAAAATGGCTTTTTTGCTTTTGCATTGGAATCAGCTCCCTGGTGGTCTTTGGGGACTTCATTATCTGGGCATAACACAGAGATGTTTGGTTGTCAGAGTCTCTTTAAGCTGGAATTACTCACAAGTTTGTCTAACTCCAAAAAGTTTCTACCACAATGCTTTTTACAATGGAGTTTTGTAATAATAAGGAAGATGTCATTGTATAAACTGTGTATTAGAGTTCTACAGATAAACAGGACCAATAAGAGTTATATATTTTATATATTGTATATATATATATATATATATATATATATATATATATATATATATGGAGAGAGAGAGAGGAATTGGCTCACACAATCATGAAGTTGAAAAGTCCCACAATCTGCCAGCTGCCAGCTGTAGACCAAGGGAAGCCAGGGTTTTATTCAGACTGAGTCCAAATACCTGAGAACCTGGGGAACTAACTATAGAAATCCCAGTTGAGAAGATGACATGACATATTTCAGTAAGGCAGGAACAAACGGGCAAATTGCTCCTTCCTCTGCCTTTGTTCTATTCAGGTCCTCAGTGGACTAAGATGATGCCCACCCTGTTGGGGAGAGCCATCTGCTTTACTGAGCCTGTGGATTAAAATGCTAATCTCATCCAGAAACACTCTTATAGACACAACCAGAAGCAATGTGTAATTGAGCACTCTGTAGTCCTCTCAGATTGATGTATAAGATTGACCACAACAAATTGTAAAGAAGATTTATTGGTTCACAAATTGAAATGAAGAGAGATGGGATGGGCTCATCTGAGGGCAGGCAGAGCTCTGCTGTTTTTCAGGTCAGCTTTGCCTGTCTCCTCCCTGTTTCCACTGTCAACCAAGCTGCCATAAGTACAAGTCTCATCTATGGGCATTGCACCATAGTGGGGGACATCCTCAAGCAGAGAATATGAACTTTGCATTTCATTCTGACTGGGCCAACATAGTGCCTGGGACAGTAACTGAGGTGGGATATATGAGTACTACCTAATGGCTAACGCCTTCCAGCTTCCTGAGACAATCACTGAGGTGGGATGTGTGAGTACGTACCGGCTAATGGCTAACGCCTTCCAGCTTCCCAGGACAGTCACTGAGGTGGGATGTATGAGTATGGCCTAATGGCTCATGCCTTCCAGCTTCCCTCACTGCAATCCAAGGTGGAATCAACTCACTAGAACTACATGACTACTTTTCAGCAGCAAAGGAGGGGAATGGATAATGGATGTGAGCCAATAGGAAAGTTTTGAGATATAGGAAAATCAAGAAAGATAAAATCCATGGGACAGAAACAGATGAAGCCCTCCCACCAACACTCATAAGCCAACCAAGTTAAACTTGCACAGGTGAATCAGAAAGGACACTGTCGACTGTGTTTTTTTGGAAGTGAAATAATGGACCATGACCCAGTCTGTCTTAAAATGTTCATAGTGACCTATATACTGGGGAGTGAGGGGAACCAATTATCTCCACTCCAATGTTTTAATAAATGAGGACTAAATAAGCAGAAAACATAACTTTAAAAATGTCTTTTCTCTGGTAACTTTTTATTCTAGCTAAGTACTTTTTATTTGATTTTGCTAACACTATTCCCATTATTTATTAAATATTCATAGGCAATACATAAATAAATAAGTAAATAAATAAATAAATAAATAAGAAAAATGGCAAAAGTTAAGTGATTACAGTTTAATTTCTTAAAATTTAGGAGAGGACAATATTCCAAATTAGTGAAGAAGAAAAATAATGAAAGCCGAAAACATTACAGATAGAAGAAATATTTTGGTGATGCCTGCTTGGGAAAGCAGTTTAAGGATTATTTGATAAGCTGAAAATAAATGAATGTGTCTCTCACGAATTAGTGAAACAAGCTTTGCAGTTAATATCCTAGTTACTGATCTTGCACAGGGACATCACCTTAATATAATCATCATGATGATGCTAAATTGGGATGGAGCTGTTCACAGCAGGCAGCACTGGTAAACAAGCAGCCTAACAATTTTTAAAAGCATAATCAGAAAGAAAAAAAAAATGCTAACCTTATGGGTCCTTTGTCCATTCAAAAATGCAAAGAAACCAAGAAGGAGTCACATAACGAACACCAAAAGGAATAACATGCCACTGAGATACTATTCAACAGAAAAAGAGAATGGGCGGAAATCAACTATTTTCTCTGGCCTAAACTTACCTGACAGAAGAGAACACAAGCTCCTTGAAGAGTCAGCTCTTCTCCTTGTCCTATAAAACTTGCTAGACCTTCACATCGTTCTGGCACATCAGCAGAGCTCAATAAACATTTGTGAGGCTCGTAAAGAGTGCATTGATAAGCACCCCTGAGGGCGCAGGGCACAAAACAGCCACCATCCTCGGAACTTCCTTAGAGCCTGGAGTGTTCACCCTTCATCAAGCACTCGCTGCATGCAATGTACTGTTACTCTCTCTCCTCAAGCTCCACAAAGGGTTTCTACTTGTCTCATTATCAACACATCTCTTATTACTTAACAACTAAAATGGAAACCATTGTGGGGAAAGTGGCTGTCAGCTTTCTTCCCTAGTTCTTGTCTATACCTCATAGCACCACCCTTCTCCTCCCCAAATTCACACTTTCACCTGCACACATTCCCATTCTTGATTGCCCCATCATTTTTTTTTTTTTTTTCTGATTCCTTTTTTAAATTGAGACAGGGTCTTGCTCTGTCACCCAGGCTGGACTACAGAGGCATGATCATAGCTCAGGAGAGCCTCAAACTCCTGGGCTCAAATAATCTACCTGCCCCAGTCCCCTGAGTAGCTACAACTTCAGGCAAGCACCACAATGCATGGCTAATTTTTTTTTTTTTTAAGATAGGGGGTCTAGTTATGTTGACCAGGCTAGTCTCAAACTACTAGCCTCAAGCAATCCACTGCCTTGGTCTCCCACAGTAGGGGGAGCTGCTGCACCTCATCCTTTCTGATTTTTTCTAGGTGTTCTAGCGCTCCCTCAATCCTGGATCTTAGAAATCAAATTATTTAAAAGAAATTGCCCACACCTGCTTTCCAAAATTTCCTAAGTCCCTTTACCTCATGCCAATTACAATTCGACTTTTATCTTTACCAGCTTCATAAAATTACATTCACAGACATCGCAAGACATCCTAATTTCCAAATCCAACAAGTCTATTTTCAAACTCTGATGTGTCTAAATCTGTCATTTCTATTGTCAGCCATCAAACTCTTTAATGCTCCTTATTCTTTTGCTTTAATTTGTTTCAAATAAGCTAAATTTTCTCTTGTCAGTTTTGTGTGCACACAGGGACCATAGACCTTCTGTTTACCTATGATCCTTGGCAGCAAGATGAACTGACTTTCATCATTTGTATAAGTCATGGCTGTATTTACCCTCAACATGCTGAAAATCCTTGATTAACTTTTCCTCATTATATTTCCTTGATATAAATTTCTTCTGAAACCTACTCTGCATCTTTTGTTAATTCCTTAAATATAGTGTCACCAAAGATCTTTTCATCTAATTCTGCTTGTCTTTCCTTCATTTCATTTGCTACCTGCTGTGTCCTAGTCCTTTGCCTGGACTGCCATTGTTTTTCTTATCTTCCTATAAAATGCTAACTTCCCATTTCACTTCTCCCACCCCCCCCCCCAAGTGCCTCTCCTTCTCTCCTTTTTATTTCAAGCCTCCTTTGGGTGTTATAGATTATTGCAATGACCTCTTAACTTGACTTACAGTCATTCAATGCTCTAAAACATCCTCTTCATTTTTGTTGAATTATATACCAAAAAAATAAAGCCAATATTAAAATATTTCTATTTGCTCCCTCCTACATAGAACAACAATCTCTACATAAAGATGCACACATCCTAAAGTGAATGCAAATTAATGACCATGGCTGTAAGGACAGAACAGCAGAAGAGTGTCCTTTTATGTACTTGGCATAAAGCTCTGCTGAGAAAGTCTGTTAAATCCAAGTATGTGATAATTCCCTTATCAAAGTGTGTAGTCAAAACATGTGATGCTCATAATACATTCGTATTTGTACATATTCTCCAAGCTTTTACTGAAAATATGTTACCCAAAACTGTAGCATTTAAATTGCAATCTGTTATGTACTTTCTGTTACGCTGCTCTGAATAAATATCTGAACTGCCTTGAGCGCTGAATGCCAAAGATGATTGAAATCCCTCTGCACTGTAAATTTAAAGTGTATTTCTGTGTTGAAGATTTTGCATTATGTAAAAGATATAATTGGATACTCTATACTGAAGTAAAGACAGGGTAAATGTTATGGAATTCTCTGTACCTAATTCCCATCCTTTAAAAAGCAGAGATAAATCAGATTACATGAAAGTAGAAAATCAAATATAAAATGATACAAATCAACATCTATTTTGGTTTTGCTCTGCTTCAGATAGTCTGTAATTAAAACATACAGATTAGGAGTTCAATTTTTGTTGTCACTATTGTTAAATTCAGTGTAGCATCTTATTGAATGAGTAAGAATTTCTAGTCTTTTGCATGAGAAATTAGGTTCTTTCAAAATTTTGGAGAGTCTGCCAAACCTCAGAGATACTGACCTTCTGCTACCCCTGCCAAATTCTACCAGAGTCATTTGTCAATGACTGATTTTCAAAACAGGGGTAGCCATACTGATGAGTAAAAATTACACTATGCTTAACACTTGTATTTTCAGGGGCACTGAATTAGCTAACAATTTCCCAAACATTTTTCTCAAGCAGACTAGAGAGAAATGAGTATTTCAAAAAACACGTACTTTCTTAAAGACTTTTGGAGGTAAGAAAAAAAATCACGTTTTGTATAAGTAAGTCACTTTTAAGCTAGGAATTGTGACTTACTGGATAGCTAATCATCAAGATCTAGTTTCTTTAATTAATTACTGCATATACTTACCTTTAACCAGATTCCTTTAAAAAAATTCCTTATACTTACCTTTAACCAGAGAGAAGATAAACCATTGCAAATATTAACTACTCCTGGTCAGTGTTAGGTACAGCAGCAACTCGGAGTTGATACGTTAAGAAAAGGTTCTAGAGGGCGGTGCCTGTGGCTCAGTGGGTAGGGCACCAGACCCATTACCGAGGGTGGCGGGTTCAAACCCAGCCTCCGACCAAACTGCAACAAAAAATAACCAGGCATTGTGGTGGGCACCTGTAGTTCCAGCTACTCAGGAGGCTGAGGCAGGAGAATCACCTAAGCCCAACAGCTGGAGGTTGCTGTGAGCTGTGATGCTACAGCAGTCTACTGAGGGTCACAGGGTGAGACTCTGTCTCAAAAAAGAAAAAAAAGAAAAAGAAAAGGTTCAAGGGTGTGTGCACAGGGCATAATGTGGCAACGCAGCAGTAGGCAATGAAAGGGCAGTGGGAAGAAGCTGGAGACATTTCTCTAATTTAATAATTTTGCCTAGAATCAGCTTAATCGCCAGGCAAACAAAATTTTCTTTTTTTTTTTTTTCCTTAAGGATCAGAAACAGTTTTAAAAATCCTCCATTTCTAGAAGCACCGCCAATCAAAGACGGAAAGATGACTGACAGATTTGTTCCATTGCCAGACGGATGGGATGTTGATTTTGTTAAGAGTGTGAGTGGTTTGGCTTGGGTGTCTACTTACTGCTCTTTGAAGGTGACTGAAAATCTCTGCACCTGCCAAAGCTCATATTTAGCATTCAACAGTTGGCGGTACTGGCAGGAATATCGTTCCGAGATAAAATTCTCTATTACTCATGTCACTTTAGGTGAGCAATTATCAACAAGTAAGAAAATGGCATCGTTTAAATTCAAGTTTCTAATTTTGGCCTTTGAGCCTGGTAGAACACGTGGTCTAACACTCAGCAGTTAATCAACTTCACAAAAGCATCATGGTAATATGAACAGATCATCTAAAAGCATAAGAAAACATCTGGCGTTTACCATGTTTTCATTATCATAATGACCTGCAAATGCAGAACCATTGTGTCCAATACTTTGGCAGCTGCTTTTGGTTCATCCTAATAAGCTTTTTAATACTTTACAATTAACTTTTCTGCATTTTCCCAATTTCTAAGTTGAATCACATTTGGACTATGTATTTTGTTCAGAACATATTTTTAGAGGCCCTTGATGTCAAAGGAGCAAGCAAAAGTGCCAGTGCCTTGGTTATATCACACCACCCCATATCATTATGGACAATCGATTAAAACTGGATAACTGCGTTTTGACTTTTGATTCCTTCTTTAATACGTAGGAGAAATACGTAGTTGAAATATGTATCTTGTTACTTTAAATACTCATTTACACAAAAACAATGACATCTCGATGATTTTTGTCTTTTTTCGTCATACTAGAGAACAATGCTTAATAGCAGCAACTATTAATATCTACTCTGTGCCAGGCACTGTGCTCGCAGGCATAAAACAATCAAGGAAAAAAATGTTCTCACCTGTGGCTCAGTAGGCAGGGTGCCAACCCCATATACCGAGGGTGGTGATTTGGACCGGCCCTGGCCAAACTTCAACAAAAAATAACGGGGCATTGTAGTGGCGCCTATACTCCCAGCTACTTGGGAGGCTGAGACAAGAGAATTGTCTAAGCCCAGGAGCTGGAGGTTGCTGTGAGCTGTGATGCTACAGCCCTCTACTGAGGGTGATAAAGTGAGACTCTGTCTCTATAAATTAAAAAAAAAAGAAAGAAAAAGAAAGAAAGAAAGAAAGAAAGAAAGAAAGAAAGAAAGAAAGAAAGAAAGAAAGAAAGAAAGAAAGAAAGAAAGAAAAATGTTCTCTGCTCCGGCAAAGCTTATAACCTAACCATCAATAGAAGACGATCTGGATACAATATTTAAGAGCAATGACCCTTTCCTTTTTTTTTCCATAATGATTCTTTTCTATAGCTGATTTTGCAATGTTAAATGCTATTGCCAGGTTAAAGTAATAAAATATCTCAAAATATTGAATTCCATTTTTAGTAATTTTATCTAAAAATAGCAAAAAAATACACTTTATATTTATAATTCTAAAATTCCTAGCTGGTTCACTACTTAATTCTTTTTATTTATTTTTTTATTAAATCATAGCTATATACATTAATGCGATCATGGGGTGCCATACACTGGTTTTATAGACCTTTTGACACATTTTCATCACACTGGTTAACATATCCTTCTTGGCATTTTCTTATTGTGTTAAGACATTTACATTCTACATTTACTAAGTTTCACATATACCCTTGTAAGATTCACAGCAGGTGTAATCCCACCAATTACCCTCCCTCCACCCCCATCCCCCCTCCCTCCCCTCCTTTTCCCCCTTCCCCCTATTCTTAGGTTATAACTGGGTTATAGCCTTCATGTGAAAGCCATAAATTAGTTTCATAGTAGGGCTGAGTACATTGGATACTTTTTCTTCCAGTTTATTCTTTTTTTCATGAGCCATCATTTTGGTG
>CAUYPK010113624.1:0-70395 GCA_963574355.1 Loris lydekkerianus | reverse complement strand
CGGGTAAAACAGTTGTGGATTGCATTTATTGGTAAAATTGCCCAATAACGGTAACTTAGATTTAACTTTTAAAATTAAAAAATAGGTAAAATCTATTAAAATATATATATATATATATATATATATATTTTTTTTTTTTTTTTTTTTTTTTTTTGGCCTCCTCTATATACTTTAAATTTGTTTTGAAATCTCTCTTGGTGTCTGCCCCTCCTGGCCAGAACACATTCTCTTACCCTGTGTCTTGGACCATCCCAGGGTTCCCACTCTGACCATACTGTGGTTTTGACTGCTGTCTCTCATCTGCACCCATGTCCCTGGGAAGGATCCGTCTAGTGCCTTATCACTATGGACCCAACTCCTCGGAGCACAGCCTGGGCCCTGGCAGGACCCTGCTTGAGCCCCTCCCTCACTTCTTTGTGGCAGCGCTTAGCAGAAAAGGCTTCTCCCTGTAGCTGAACAATTTGCAGCCTTCTCAGGGCCAAGTGTTGTGGGGTCCTTTGTTCCTCACTGGCCAGATCTTAGCCTGGGCTCTACCTTCAACATATCCCAGAGGCTGAGCTCTCTTCTCCCCCTCCACGTGGTCCCCTCGGTCCAGCCATCACAGCCCCTTCTGGCACCTCTGCCCCCTGCTATCTGCTCCCAGCAAGTAGCCCTAGGGTCTTCTCTAAAGTCAATTGCTGATGTCACTTAGCAGCCCCCTGCCTGCACTAGGGCCTCTATGCAGGCCCTCTCGGGATGCCCTCTAGCCTCCCTCTCCCTTAGCAAGCTTCATTTCCCCCCCAACCACTCCCCCTTTCCTGTTTTCCAAGGCTTTTATCACCTGCAAATATGTTCTATAATTGACTTATTTTTTCCTGTCTGTGGCCTTGTTTACTCCCCACTCCCAGGGCGCACTTTCTCTTGAGAACAGGAGTTTTTGGGGTTTTTTGCTGTTGTCGCCGGTGTACTCTGAGTGCATAGATCAGTGCCTGGGCCTCGGCCGGTGCTCAGGAAACACAGCAGCAGACCTTTACCTCTTCCTCTCTCCTCTCCTGCCTTGCTGCTCCCTCAAGCTGGGGCCTCTCACAAGTGTTAGCCACATGCTCTTGTGGATAAAAAGGTCGGGTGACAGTGGTCAGGGGTCAAATGAGATTTAGTCCCTGTCCAGCCCTGGAGATGACCCCCTGAAAACCGCTTTTGCCTCACCATTTTGCTGGTTGCACATCCGTTAAACGTATTTCTGCAATTTATGGGAAGCCCATGAAAACCAAGAGCTCACATCTGCTCCATCCACAGGATGAGCAAGGGTGTTGGACAGAGCTAGGCCAGCCCCAGGTCCTTCCAGCTCTGGCTTTTTGGCAGCCAGGCCTGTCACTGTGCCACACACAAATAAAGACTAGATTTGTCGGACAGGAAGTCAGGATGTTAGCAAATTAATTTTTGTGATGAATCATAGGACAGTCTCGCTGGAAGAGAGCATTATCTTTTCTTCCAAGATCTATATCTGAGTGCAGTAGTGGTTTCCAGGTTTATAAATTGCTCATCCCACCTAAGCTGTTTAGAAGGGGAGGGAATAAACCATATATATGCAGAAACCCAGCCCAGAGAGGAGGGGAGCTCTTTTAGAGACACACAGACCGAAGGTCCTCATGTAAAAGATGTATATAACACCATAAACTGTGCAGACACTTGGTGGGCAGTTAGCCCCTTGTCCTAAGCTGGAGGATTGGCCACTGTCATTTCTCTGCCCTGATGTCTCTCACATTCTAAATGCCAAGCAAGATTTCTCAGAGCCCATGGGGGTGCTGTGACCCCATATGCACACAATCCACCTGTGAACGTAGTCCGATCCTCTGAGAAAAGCCTTGGGGGTTTCACTAATTGCTCTTCAGTGGTCTGGCCCTTGGTCCTGAGTTTTTCTCCTTCTCATGATAGTTACAGAGGGGCTTCCAACAACAGAGAAAGCACTTTGGGGATTCATAGTTCTATGCACACAAAATGCTATGGATGATCTTCCTTCTCAGTAAAATGCAGGACACTACTACATCTGCCATTCTGACTGAGGACACCAGAAGACCCGATTTCTGATCTCCCCAAATAGCGTAGAAGACTAGAATGCTCTTGCATCCTTTCTTTGCTGGCCACCCCTCGGTCAGAGGCTCATGGAAGGAGCTCAGCCTGGCCTCTGCTCCAGCTCTCCTTATCCACACACCCACCATGCTGATGGGATACCTCTGCTCAGGGAGCCCCTAGTCTGCACTGGGGCAGGAGGACAGGAAGGCAGAGTCCACAAGGACGATGGCTGTTCCAGGATGGAAGGTGGCAAGAGTGTGCTTCACATACAGTGTACAGGGGCTCCGGAGTTCTGCCTGGGCAGGTCAGGAAGGCTTCATGGAGGAGGCAGTATTTGGGCATGGCCTCCGAGAACTCTCGACAGAGAAGGTGAAGGAAGGTGGCCTGGGGGAATGAGCTCAGGAGTTGAAATGTGCCTAGAATCCCAACAGTAGCAGTAGCTGGAGGTGGGGGTACACAGGCACGGCTACGACGGCTCAAGTTCAGGCTTCAAAAGCAGGGGGGAAATAGAACTCTTGAAACTCCATGGAATTAATATTTAACCTTCTCATATTTACTTGCTCTCCTGCCACGGGCGTCCTTGGAGTGCGTTTGGGATGCCGTGGAGACCTCCCCTCTTGCAGCCCACACTGCACAGCTCTGCCTTTGGGTGGCCACCAAGACCTGTGAGGCAGCTTGCTGACCTCCACCCTAGCCACTGGGCTTGTGGGGAGCATCCCTTTGCTGCTGAGGTCACGTTTTCACAGGTCAGAAGGGCCATCTTCCCAGCCCGCCTCCTGCCCTGCTTGCTGTGTGACATGGAAGGCCCAGGGTCTCCCATTCATACCTAAAGGGCCATTCTGTGTTCTCTTCCCCGGGCTTTTCTTGTTATTTTTATTTCATTTCTCCTGGCCCTAATTCTCTAACCCTGCTTTTATATATGTATTATATACTTTATTTTATTTTATATTTGTAAAAACCTTGAGGCCTTTGAATGGGAGGGAAGAAACAAGTAAGTCTTTATTTTCTTTAAAAACTAATCTTGCAAGCATATTTTGATATTCTAATATTTCCTGTTTTGCCCTTGAGAGAGCAGGTTCAGAAAAGTAACCAAACACTATTTCAAATGACAGCTTCCGGCTTGCCTCCTTGTCTCTCTGCTGCTTGTTGGATTCAGAAATGAGTTCTTCAGCTCATCTGCAGTGCTGGGGGTTGCCGGGCACTGAGCTAAAAGCCAGGGCTTTGCTTTCCTAGGAACGTGCAGAGCTTGGCTAACACCAAGTCCTGGTGAGCGTCCTAGCACGGCCGCCAGCCGGCCCCTGGGCAGCCCGTGGGACCTGCCTGGATACCAGACTTTGTTTAGTAAACTTCTTAGCAATGGTCTGGGCATAGACCAACGCTCTGCTGGCTGTAATAGCCACGCCATGGCTTCCAGCAGGACTGCACTCTGCGGCCGTGGCCATCTGAGGAGGAGGGAAGAGATGTTTGTCAAAGGTCTTTGTGTTTGGAGTTTTCCTCTTGGGGTTGGTGGGGGGCCCTTTCTTAGGTGTCTCCTGCCTGCCCTAGCCCTTTGCTTTCTCCCAGGGCAAACTGGGTCTCAAGTTGAAGTCTCGTTGATTCTACTTTTCTGGTCTTCTTCAGTTGTTTGGTACTCCGAACTGTATAAGCTCTCAACTTGTGCAGCCTCAGCAGGCAGGTGGGGTAGGAGTGATTTGGGGAGTGATAGTGCTCTGAGGGGCTCAGTGGGATTGTTTTAAATTGTTCTGCATGACCTGGGGGCAGCTATCTTCCATCAAGTGTGATGGTACTAGGGGGTCTGTGAGGGTGGGATCAACTTGATACAGGCGATAGAAAGACACTGGGAAGTGGCAAACACTGGTCAGGGTGCCCTCAGGAGGCCCCTGCACACTTCACACAGATGTGGCTTAGTATTTGTCAGAATCCATGGTTGATAAATGTTTGTTGAATGACTAAATGGGGGAAATGCCTGCTTATGTTAATGCCTTGTGGGGGGGTCTACACATGGTAACATACGAGTTTCACAGCAGTGGCTTCCCAGATGTGAGCCAGTGTGTAGAGCCACCTGCCTCCTACTCTGTGGGTAGGAACGTGTAGAATGGAGGGTCCCCATGGACACAGCCACGGGGAACTCGCCATCTGTAGTATTCCTGGGCAAAGTCTGTGGAAGGTGACTGTATCTGTTAAAATAATAAAGAGCTGCTCTTGTTGTAAGGAGATCCCCCAGGAAGGCCCCCAGAGCTGTGCCCATGTGGGTGCGTCTTGAATGTGCCTGCACATTGACTGGGGAGACTGGAACAAGTTCAGTGTACTGTTCTTCAGATCAGTGGGACAGCCTCATGATCAGCTTCATGAATTGATTCATTTTTAAATAGAAAACCAGAGAAAGCATGATTAGTGATTCACTTTAGTTTATAAGTCAAAAGAGAGGAGAATGTATAATTATTATTTTTTGGAGATAGGATCTTACTCTGTTGCTCTGTCTAGAGTGCATAATGTCATAGGTCGCTGCAGCCTTGGCTCAAGTGATCCTCCTACCTCAGCCTTCTGAGTAGCAGGGACTATAGGCCTGGCTAATTTTTCTATTTTTTTCTTTTTTAGAGATGGGGTCTCACTTTTGTTTAGGCTGGTCTTGAACTCCTGACCTCAAGCAGTCTTCGCATCTTGGCCTCCCAAAGTGCTAGGATTGCAGGCATGAGCCATCCTGCCTGGCCCAGAATGTAGAATTATACGTATTTTCTAATGAGAGAGACAACTCATCATCATTCAGCCAGTTGATAAACATTAGTTAAATACCTGAATAGGGTCACAGGGGTCAGAAGCCAGACTACACACATCCCTACTTTAGAAGGAATATGAATAAGCTGTGACATTCTGGGGGGCAGGGGTGGGATGGAATTAGGAGATAGGAGGTGATGGTGGACCTGGGACCAGATCTTAGTTCTCTGACACTTGTTGTTCTTGTTTGTAGGATGGAGTTAATAAAGCTGCTCTTTTGGGATTGCTCTGGGGGTTAAATCAAATGATAGTACATAAAGTGCAGTAAGCGTGGGGGGGTCTGTAGGTGGGAAGGGCACTACTGAATTGGGTCGGACCTCCCAGGTTGTGAGACCCCAGCCTGGCTGCTGATTTGCAGGTGCTAGACCTCTATTTTTGTGGGGAGCTAAGTTAGCAAACTGGAGAAATAGGTGTCACTGTTTTTCTCTGACCCCATCTATATGGAGAAATCACTGTGCCTTCGACATCAGCAAGGCAGAGGTATGCAGTGTGGGGCAGGAGGGACTGTCTCTTGAAAGGGGATGACTTGATACTTCAGGAGTCATTTATAAGTGACAGTGTTTATTTTCTGTAGTAACATGGCTATATCTTAAGAGTAGAGTTAAAAGGGACCCTAGAGATTATGTACAGGTCTTAAAATGATGATAGGTTTTGTTTCATATGCTAACTTCCATTGACTGGTATTCAGTAGAGTGCTGAGTTGAGAAGTATTAGGAGTCCAATCCAGACTAAGTAAGAAAGAGCTGTGATTGACTATGTCTACCATGGACTGAAGATTAGAAAGTCTGGGAATTTTCCAGCCTCCACAGTTATTAGAGGATGCATATTTTATCCAACTACATTTCTAACCCCATGTCCACCCTTGTAGCATGTGTGATATCCCTTCTGTTTTGGAAGCTGATTGCTATTAACATCTATGGCTTTAAATAAAGCTCAGTTCAGCACATCTGCATTCTCTTGCTGTTCAGAAAGGCTGAGATGAGTTAGTTTCTTTATGCCAAGACTCCAGGAAACAGCAGTAAAGTAGGTAACTAAGTTTTTTTTTAGACTCAGCCGTTGGCCCAGGCTGTCATGGGATCCCCCTGGGGTTCCCCTACACACAATGGAGTGTAGCTGTGGGTGCATGGCGGGGAGGGGGGAGCTGGTGTTTCTTTAGCACCACCCTAGAGGTTGGTTGCTTGTGACTCACTTGGTACAGAAATCCACATCATTTCATAACCTGCCCCCCATTTCTCACTTTGGACACCATCTCCAGGAAGCTTAACCACAAAGCCTCTATAATCACCATGCTCTCACCTCTAGGCCTTTGCACAGGCCATTCTCAGTGCCTGCAGCGCCCTCACTTGCCTCGTCTAAGTCTGTCTCCCCCTCACCATGGGGGCTGAGCTCAGAGGCCATTCCCTTTAGAAGCCTTGCCTGATCCTTGCCACAAGTTAGAAGTCCGTTTTCCAGGTTCCCATAGTATTTATCAGATTTGAAATCACTGCTTTCCTTGCCTGTTTGCGTGTTAGTCTCAGCTCAGAGCACTGCACCTAGTAGGTGCTTGGCAAGGAGTTGTCCGTGAGTTTATTGCTTGTCAGGCTGCTTGCCTGTGTTGCTGAGCCAGTCTCCCTGGCAGGGGCTTAGGAGAGTCTTCTGGTATGTTTTGAAACTATTCAAAACCCACAATCTGGTAGATTTATGAAAATAGCAGTCCTTACTACTGAAATCCTGAAAGAAATTAGGCATCAGCTTCTCATGAGAAATGAAGGAACTTCTGCTATGCCCTCCCACCCCCACCTTTTTTATCTTTTGTAGAAATCTGTAGGGGTGGAAATCACAGGATGCATTTGTTAGAAGCAAATGTTTTTATTCCCTTAGCAGGGTGAGAATGAGCACAGCTCTGCTTCATTGGAATGAGGGCAGATGTGAATCTCTTAGTAACCTTTTCATCACTGAGAGTTTATTTTTTCCGTGAAAATGTTTCTAAGCTTAATTCTCTACCTTTAAAACCTTTTTTTTTTTTTTTTTTTCCCTATCACAAAACTTAGCAGACAGCAGTCCATACTTTGCTAACCTTGGTCTGGATCAGAGTTAGTTTTTTCTTGATGTTTAGTGGGGGCTGGATTGGATGAAGGAACAAATGACCTGGGGCTGCCATTGTGTGTGACTGCAGGGTACTGAGGGCACAGAACTGTGCTCTGTCACTGAACAGCCTCAGTGTGGGTCCGAGCCCTCGCGTGTGCCGGGTTCCCGCCTCTCTTTGCTCTCAGAACATGGGCTTGTATTCCCTCTGCCATCTGTGGACCTTTCTCTCCAACACTTGCTCCCACTTTTAATTTGCTGTTTTAATCTGCTGTGGACTGGGAAACTGATCGCCAGAGTTGTCTAAATGATTCTAAAGTATGCTATAATTAGCTCCTTTGGGGCCTGGGCAGCGAATAGAGTACTTAAAGATTTTCTGCGCTAACTCTGATTTCTGTTTGGGCTGATCTGAAGCCCTTCAAAGGCTTTCTTGTGTCTGAGCTCCCTGGTGGTTACAGTTCCAGGTAAATGGCCTTTGGAAAGGTGAGTCTTACTGTTAGAAGATGAGCCCTTGACGGCTGGGAAGGGTCTGCACCTTTTATGTCCACCAGCGCACGTGATGGGCACTAGCCAGTGGCGAATGGACTGACAGGGGACAAAGGGAGGTTGGTGTCTTGGGCTTGACACGAGAGTGCCGTGGGTGGGAGCGTTGTGGAGGCTTTCTTAGCACTCAGGTGGACATCCACTTTTCTCTTTATGGAAACTAAAATTAATTAACTGATCAATAATAGTTTGGCACTAATGGAGAAGTGTGTCATGGTGGTGATATGTATTCTACGGGTTGGAACCCCTTGTGCCCAGGAAAAGGCCCCAAGTTAAAAAATCAGAAAACAGTAAAAAGTTAAAAAAAAAAAAAGACTGAGAATTGTTCTTGTTTCAGAGACTGATGAATTCCTACATTTATGAGCAAGAGAAGTACTTAGACTAGGTTAATCCATGACCCTGAGCCTTATTCTCAGGTGTATTCATGAGAGGAGGAAAGTGGTCTCAGACCCTGTGGTCCAGCCCGTCAGCCCCTCCTGCCTCCCTTTGGTTAGGAGGGGGCAAGGATTCCCCACTGAATAAATTCCCAGCCCCAGTTCTGAGACTCAAGAATAATATCATCATCTCAGGAGAAGCCATTTCTAAATGTTTCTCAGTTGAAGGGTATTAGGAGGAGGTTGCATGGCATGGTTATACACTCCTTATACCTGAGGACCTGAAATGAACCACAGCATTAATTCTTAGGTTGGGAGTATGGTGTTGTCATCCATCAGTCTTTTTTTTTTTTCACATTAGTATGAGGGTACATATGATTTGGTTACATAATTTGTGTTGGTGAAATCCAAAGTCTGAGATGTAGTTGTGTCCTTTACCCAGAAAGTGTGCAATGAACCCCTACATTGTACCCAGTAGGTGGGAATTTACTGAACCCCCTTCTCCCCTCCCCCTTTGAGAATTTGTGTGTTTTTCTCGTGGGGACCTGTAGTTGTTCATCTACTGGTTTCAGATTAGAACCGAGTACATGGGTTGTTTGCTTTTCCATTCTTGAGATATTTTACTTAGGAGAATGTTTTCTAAATCCATCTAGGTAAACACAGAAGATGCAAAGTCTCTGTCTTTTTGATGGCTGAGTAGTATTCCATGGTTTACACATACCACAGTTTATTGATCTATTCAAGAGTTGAAGGGCACTTGCATCCTTTCCAGGTCTTTGTGATTATGAATTGAGCTGCTATAAACATTCAAGTGCAAATGTCCTTATGGTAAAATGATTTTTTTTTCTGTATGGATAGTAGTAATGGGATTGCAGGATCAAATGAGAGATCTACTTTTAGTTCTTTGAGGATTCTCCATACTTCTTTCCAAAAAGGTTATACTAGTTTGCAATTCCACCAAGAGTACGTAAGTGTTCCTTTCTCTCTGCACCCACGCCAGCATCTTCAGCTTTGGGATGTAGGGTATTATCTCAGTGGTATTAGGTGATACCTCAAAATGGTTTGGATTTTCATTTCTCTGATAAACCAGACAGTGGTGTCCACTATCACCACTGCTGTTCAACAGAGTACTGTAAGTCCTAGCTAATCGAATCAGGCAGAAGAATTATGTCAAGGGTATCTAAATGGGGACAGGGTAGGTCAAACCTTTGCTTTATGCTGATGGTATGATCTTAGAAAACCCCAGGGACTCAACTGCAGGACTCGTGGAGGTGATCAAGAAATATAGTAACATCTCGGGATATAAAATCAATATCCACAAATCAGTTGTCTTCATATATACCAACAACAGTCAAGCTGAGAATCAAATCAAAGACACTGTCCTTCTTGATAGCCTCAAAGAAAATGGAGTATCTTGGGATATACTTAAAGGGTGTGAAGGATCTCTACAAAGAGAACTATGAGACCCTGAGGAAAGAAATAGCAGAAGATGTTAACAAATGGAAGAACATCGCATGCTCATGACTGGGAAGAATCAACATTGTTAAAAATGTCTATATAAAGCGATCTTCAGATCTAATGCAATTCCCATTAAAACACCATTATCATACTTTGAGGAACTTGAAAAAAGAGATTCATATGGAACCAGAAAAAGCCATGAATAGTCATTGTAATTCTACAAAATAAAAACAAATCAGGAGGGATCACGTTACCAAACTTTACTTATATTGCAAGTCTATAGTGATCAAAGCAGCATAGTACTGGCAAAAAAAAATAGGGACATAGATTTATGGAACAGAGTGAGAACCTGAAGATGAAATCAGCCTCATAACTACCATCTGATCATCCTCAAACCAAACAACAGCATACACTGTTCCCTGTTCAATAAATGGTGCTAGGAAAACTGGATAGCTGCATGTAAAAGATTGAAAATGGACATACACCTTTTATCACTTACAAAAATTAAACTCACACTGGATGAAAGATGGTTTAATTAATTTATTTCTTTGCACATAACTGAAAGTGATGTTACAATACATAAGTTATTTACAACTGTACAGTGATGTATTGTGAAATAATCTAAAGAGCAGCAGAAGTACATTGTGAATGTGTATAAAACTGTACAGCATTTATGGATACACTTTTATATGATTATTGGCTCTGTAGTGTTTCAAGTTATGTTCTCAGAAACAGAATGCCCAAAATTAAAGGGAAAAATGTACAAATCACAAGGATTTAGCCCATTTAAAACGCTGTCAGAATATCCAGCTCTGTAGCCAGGCAGGGGTACGGCTGGGTCCTCACTTGGCGCTAACAACCCTCATCCTGGTCTTGGTATGGTGGTGGCAGCTCCTTGGCAGCAAGACCACTGCTGGGATCGGGCCCTCCTGCCCTCTGACCGGGAGGCCACTGTGAGGTGGACACCTTAATTTATTTCCTTTAGTTGGTCAGAATGAAACAAAACATTTTAAAAATGCACTCTGTTCTGTGACTCCCAAAATGCCTCTGCAGTTGGCTGGAACGAAGGACCTAGAAGTCACCATTTTCGGAACTGGAAAATGTGTTCGTGCGAGCTCCTCCTCCCACCTGGCTGGCAAGACTGTGCTGTCAGGGTTTTGTTTCCCTGTAGCAGCTGGTGTAAAAGAGACACATCCCTGTGTCTGACGCCTGGGCCAGTCTGGAATGAATGGAACTGGTCTCTAGGTTTCTGCCAGGCAGACTTGGGCTCCTTCCTCCACAACTGGGGCTCAGCACGTCCATCAGTCTTGGGTTGATGCTTTGGGCCAGTTTGGCACAGTGTGGGTGGGAGATCCTAAGTCTATCCCTGGCATGTTCATTGTCCTCTAAATATACAACAGGATATAATAAAAAAGGCAGAAACCATACAGTGTTTTTACATTTTTTACATGAAAGGAAACCCTGTCCATCACCCAGGCCAGCTCCTCCCATTGTATAGATGTGGAAACTGAGGCTTGAAGGCAGAGTACTATTTATTCTGGTCACACTATTTAAATGAGTGAGATGGATAAACAGATGAAGACACATTCAGCCTTAAACACAATCAAGAAGACAGAATATTAAATGATGAAATGGGATCTTTGGCCTTTCTGATTGGCAGAGTTGAGAAACAGTGATAAGGGTTGGTCAGGGGGCCGGGTGCATGGCTCATACCTGTAATTCATACACTCTGAGAGGCCGAGGTGGGTAGATTGCCAGGGCTCACAGGTTTGAGACCAGCCTGAGCCAGAGCAAGACCTTGTCTCTAAAAATAGCTGGGCACTGTGGCAGGTTCCTATAGTCTCAGCTACTTGGGAGGCTGAGGCAAGACAGTCACTTGAGCCCAAGAGTTTGAGGTTGCTGTGAGCCCTGATACCATAGCACTCTACTGAGGGTGATAAAGTGAGACTCTTGTCTCCAAAAAAAAAAAAAAGTGTTGGTCAGGATAGGAAAATGGGGCATAGCTCATATTTCACAGGATAAAGTGGTAAAACCTGTCGACGAGGGAGTCTAGCAATATGAAAGGCTTAAAAGATGAGTTTGCCCCCCAAAAGTGAAGAATTCGTCTCTAAGATGTTCTTTGTAGGATTGTTTAAATTGAGATACTGAAAATTTTAACCTTTGGGAGGGGATTGGTTTAGTAAGTTAGTAGCTTTGGTATAAAGTATGTATTCAACCATCAAAAATGATGTCCGTATGTTTTCCAGAATTTGCTTTAGAATACTCCAGCCAAACGATGAAACTTATGAAGAAAATGGAGAAGGGGGGAAGGAGATAGATGGGCGGAATGTTGACAGTGTGATGCTGGGTATAAGGGGGCTTATTATACTGCCCTTCCTCATCTGTTCAGAATTTTGCATCATAAAAAGGGTAAAGTTGTATACAGCCTTATTTTAGAGTTGACTCCTGTGGGGATTGTTCTATGCTGTTGCACTTTGCTTACCATCCAAACTAAAAAGAAATGCTGATTTAAGGTCCATTAATTATCATGAAGAGAAAAAAAAAAATAAATTATCATGAAGAGATACTTATGATAATGTTTGAATGAAGAGTGCTTCAAATGGTTATGTGCTGAATTCTCATTCAGTTTAAAAAATAAACCCGCAGGCAGAAAATAAATGGAGTGTGTACACCTAAGTGGCTGTCACTGGGTAGAGAGGTGTTGTTTTGTTAGTTTAAGTTATCTAATAATTGGGGAGACTTCCGATTTGGGTCTTCCCCTTTGCCAGAAGCTCTGGTTCTTTTTACTCCTTCTGTATTCCTTTCTGTCAAATAAAATCCTACCTTACCACTGGGTGAAAAAAAGTTATCTAATAATTGTTTTTCCTCTGGAGCAGACATGTGTTGCTGGTGAAATTATATAAGTAGTTGAGCTTAATTAGAAATGTTGCTCCTTTGATCTAGGGAAGAGTATGGAGGAGATTAAGAAGGTGTTGCTGCTGGTGCTTGGCTGTGCCGTCCAGGTAGGGGAGTGGGCAGGGGCTGGAGAGGCTCCATGCCACCCTTAGTCATCTTGTGTTTGGGTTTGAGGGAATAATACAGGCCCTTTACTTAGGAGTGATGCTCCCTTCTGTCCAATACGACAAAAGGCCACTGGGTTCCTAGGAGAGAGGAGCTGTCATCTTAGAGGTGGCAACTGTATCTGCTGTCAGCACACCCTGGGCAGGAGAACAGATGGGGCTGTCTCAGGCCAGACCACCATTAGCAGATTGTCCTCAGTATAGGAACTTGTAACAGCCAAGGACCTGCAAGGACTTGTAAAGAACTTGTGAGAACTTGTAAAGCCCATGGGTCAGAGTCTACCTACCTCCCGTATTTGTAAGCACCTATATTTGTAAATAAAGTTTTATTGGGACACACCCACAGCTTTCCATTATATGGTGTGTACAGCTGCTTTCTCATTGCAGTAACACAGTTGAATAGTTGTGACAGAGATCAAATGGCTTACAAAGTCTAAAATATTTACCATTTGGCCCTTTACAGATGAAGTATGCCACCCGTGGCCTAAACCAGGTGCTCTCCCTCTTTACATGTTTAAGAACCATCTTGTGAGCTTGTTTACAAGGAAGGCTTGTGTGTCCCACCCCAGCATTTTCAGTCTAGGAGGGGGCTTAAGGATGGGCTTTTTGAAAAGAAACTCCCCAGGTGATTCTGACATAAGTTTCTAGGTGACTTCTAGAAAAACACCTGTATGTGGGCTGGTAGGAGGTCGGGAGTATTCTTGGTTATAAAGAAGAAAGTGGGGCATGGGGGGTCATTTTCAAACTGTATTTCTGTGGCTATGGTAGCTTCAAGTTTACCATCACTTGAAAAAATGCTTCTGTTAATACATGTACCCCCTCTGCAGTGTGAGAAGAAAGAAGAGTTTATTGAGAGAATCAAACAGCTGGACATTGAGACCCAAGCTGGGATCGTGGACCACATCCAGGAGGTAGGTGTGTGGGTCCGTGGACTGTTGCTGTCATGGCAGCCAGGAGGCAAAACCCCTCTACGAGTGGAAAAATTTAACGATTACATCACCCACTAAGGATTTTGCTAATTTTAGGTTATAGACACATTGATTCTATTTGGAAAGGTAGCCATCAATCAGCCAGCTAAAATAAAATGGGCGTAAAAATAAAAAATTAAAAAGAAAATAACACCTCAATCAAGTCTTTCTTTTGCCTCCTTTTTCTTACCTAATATGGACTTTGACTATTTTTAAGAGCTGTCAAGTGGTTTAGGCTCAGAATTTGATTTATAGGCCCGGAAAATGTGTTCTGGCAAATGTCAGCCAGCTTTGAATGGTTGATCTTTATAGAGAGTCTCTGATTCTGTCATTGACATGGCAGCGAAACAAGCTGCTTCACTTGGGAATCAAAATCAGAGTCCCAGAAGAGCTGCCTCAAAAACCTGGCCCAGCCCAAACTCAGGTCCCGGGCGCAGGTCATGGTGGTGGTTGAGGAGGATCTTCCAATGACATTGGCAGAGGTGGTCTCAGCTAAAACAGTGGCTCCCCTGTGGGGCAGCACCCATCTGGAAGTGTGCTCCCCTGACCATCACCCTCCCTCCAAAATAAATGTTGGATGTTTTAATTATCTCAGGGAATATGGGTTCAACATTCGGTCTAATTGAACAGATGAGATGAATGTGTGAACAAGTTGTGAGCACATAGGAGCTGGTGTGTAACTAACAGAGATAGCTGAGCACTAAACTCCCCTTGTCACTCAGTGACTGGTCTCGGCTGGGCAGATGGGCTTCCTCAGCAGCTCCCCAGCACCTGGACCAGCGAGTGCTGAGCCAGGATTTGTTTGTTGGGGATAGGGGGTCCAGTGACTCCAACACCAGGGGAAGTCAGTATTATAAGTGTTCTCAACCTTCACTGGTCACCTGTTAGCCTAATAAACATTCTGCCCTTTATTTTATTTTTTATCTTTTTTGCAGTTTTTGTCCAGGGCTGGGTTTGAAGTCGCTACCTCCAGTATATGGGGCTGGCGCCCTACTCCTTGAACCATAGGCGCCGCCCCATTCTGCCCTTTAATTTCCCTGTGTGTCTCTGTGTTTTGAAAGTGTATCTACCTAGATAGAGCTAGAGACTAGCCAATTCTTTGTTATTTAATGTCTTTCCTGCCCAGCTAGCAGAATAAATACATTTTAAGCACACCACCAAGAGAGTCCTGGTGATTATCAGATTCAGTGGGTAGCAGTGGGGACTGGGCTCCAGTATTTCCTGGATGCTGTTTTAAAGTTCAGGTGCCTAGGCCCCGTGAGAGACCCACTGAGCCAAATTGAGCCCCTGGATCCCAATCACACCACTGTCAGGAGAGATCCTGAGACTCAAAGGGATGGATCTGGGGCAGCCCTCGAACCTGGCCTCCAAATCCTGTGCCTTTAGAGTACCTTGTATCCCGGGATGAGAGTTCTCCTAATCCTCAGAGGTCAGTTGTATCTAAACTGTCTTTTTACGTGGGGAGAGATAAGAAGGGCATGTCTTTTGAGGTACTGAAGGACCCTTATCTGACAGGGCTTTGTCTTGGCTTTTTATTTTTTGTGTTTGTCTTATTTGTTTCTTTATTTTTAAAACCATTTACCTCCATTTACTGCTTTGAATAATTTAAGGACATTTTTTGATGGGCTTCACTAAGAGCATACTAAGAAACATACTGGTTTCTTTGCTTTTGTGTTCCCCTCTGAGCCCCAAGCATTATAATATTTCTTTTCAAAAAATGAGGATGAGGACTCAAAAAGATCCTCTGCCTCTGAAATATCTGAGGGTCTGGATTGAGAAGGTCAGGTCAGCAGGGCTAGCAAGAGGCCGCTCCATGTGGATAGAGCTGTGGGTTCCTGCCCAGGGAAAGGGACACAACCAGACATTTTCTGTGGCCTGAGGAAATAAGATACCCCTTTCCCTGCAAATTATTTTAGATTCTGAATATTTCCCCCTCAAAGTCCCCATGATTACTATACTCAACATTCTGACAAGATTTTGGGGGGAGGGAATAGATGGGCTAGCTCACTCTGTTGCCCAGGCTGGAGTGCAGAGGTGTGATCACAACTCCCTGCAGCCTCCAGACTAGTTGGGACTACAGGCTGCTCGACTTGACATAGATCCTCAATATTTTTCCTCTGTTTGCATTAGACTTTCTTTTAAGCAGTAAGAGTCCCATTTCCTCATCCTCCCACCCTGAAGCTTACCTTGTCTGTGTTATAAATAGATGTAGCTTTAATGAAGATGCCTTATCTCAAGATCTTTTAGGACAGTGATTCTCAATCTTCCCAATGCCTCCTAATGCCGTGACCCTTTAATACAGTTCCTCATATTGTGGTGACCCCCAACCATAAAATTATTTTCGTTGCTACTGTTAGGATCGTAATGTAAATATCTGATATGTAGGATGTATTTATTGTTACAAAGGGGTCACAACCCACAGGTTGAGAACCGCTGTTTTAGGAGAATGAATGATTATAAGAAGTGCTTTCTGGTACTACCAAAAAAAAAATTGGTGTCCTCTTTGAACCAGTTTTGAAGGCAAAAGCATTTTGTGTTCATGGAACTCTGCTGAAGAGTTTGGCTGCACGCACTTAGGGCACCCTTCTGCTTGCTACAGAAATTTTGTCAATGGAGGATCAATAATGGTGGAATAAGATGCCATTTGCAGTACTTGAGGGAGGCAGGTGCCCACTTCTGCCTGGGCTGCTGCCACATGACTGTGGGCAGGTGCACGGTCTTGGGAGCCTTTAGGGCTGCTGCTTCTGTCCTCTGAAGTGCTGGACCGTGTGTGCCCACAGGTGACCCACAACCAGGAAAACGTGTTTGACCTGCAGTGGCTGGAGCTGCCTGACGTGGCCCCAGAGGAGCTGGAGGCCCTTTCCAGGAACATGGTGCTTCATCTCCGGAGGCTCATTGACCAGCGGGATGAATGCACAGAGGTGTGTCTACAGGCCAGCCGCTCTGCTGCAGGTGGGAGGGCCTTGGGCCTGGGGTTGCAGGGGCCCAGCCGCTCTCCTTTTCTCTGTCCATCTCCAACCTGAGTGGCTCCTGTCCTGTGGTCAGGTTCCTGTGGGGCTGGGACATGGGCGCTTTGCCTGCCTGTGCTCCTACAGTGAATGGTCCCCCAGGGACACCTGAGGGAGGATAAAGGAGATCAGAATGCTGAGATTGGGGTCCTCCATTTAAACACCCCTCTTTTGCCCCACTAACAATTTCATCTCTTTTTGAAAACTTATATCCTCTTTCTTCTGCCACCCTCCTGGCTTCTTGGTCTCAGCTGAAATCTTCTCTTGTCCTTCGGTGTTTTTTTCTTTGCCCCACCCAGTTGGAGTTCGGGTACTGTGCTGGGCCCAGGTGCACACTGGTTAAGCCCTTTCATTCTTCTCCATCCCCCTCTCTGCCCTGCCACAGCTCATCGTGGACCTGACCCAGGAGCGGGACTACCTCCAAGCGCAGCACCCGCCCAGCCCGGTCAAGTCCTCCAGTGCAGACTCCACGCCCAGCCCCACCAGCAGCCTCTCCAGCGAAGACAAGCAGCACCTGGCCGTGGAGCTGGCTGACACCAAGGCCAGGCTGCGGCGCGTCAGGCAGGAGCTGTGAGTCCCCCACTGCTGCTCCTACTTGTGTGTGCTGCATCACCACTGTGATCTTAGAGTGCCACCCCGTCACAGGTGGTGCTGCTGCCAGTGGCACCACTCTCATGCGGGCCCTGGAGTTAGCTGGGGTCTGCTCTGAGCTCAGCCTTTGACCAGTCTAGTTAGCTCTCCTTCTCAGGGAAAGGGGGCTTCTTCCTGCTCTTTAGGACTCCTGCCAGTCCCAATATTACAGATTATCTATAGAAGTAAACTGTGCCACACTCCAGCCCACTCTGGGGCTGCAGTGACCACATGTTGGTTTGTTTTCTTGGCAAGAGGGAGGACATACCTCACCCCATCTGGTGAGCCCGTTCTCTAAGCTTTCTGCAGCTGGTGGATGTCACTTGACCAATCAGGAGCTGCGTACCTACCCTCCCCTTTGGCAGGCCCTTGCCGTTCACCTGTGGAGTGGCCCAGCTGTGATTGGGGTCACCTTACCTACCCCGTACACTCACAGGGAAACCCAGGTGGACATAGTTTGAGGACAAATGTTGAAAACTTTAAAAAAGGGAAAAATTGAATTGGGGACAGTATTGCAGGCTCCATAAGCATACCTCCTCCCTACCACCAGAAGCCCAGGTTCCTCCCTTTCCCCACCGGGGTCTTGGGAAAGGCTGTCTGAGGAATCCCCCTCCCTCTGATTGTCCCTACAGGGAGGAGAAGACAGAGCAGCTTGCAGACACCAGACATGAGGTGGATCAGCTGGTGCTAGAGCTACAGAAAGTCAAACAGGAGGTGAGCAGAAGGCCTGAGCGCGCCCAGGGGAGACGGGGCTGGGCACCTAGCAATACGTCCTGGAGGGTCAGGAGTGCCATGTTGGCGCTTTCAGCAAAGCTGCTTGAGGGCCTGTTGTCCCGAGCGCTGCTGTGGGGTTGACCATTTCCTAGCAGTAGTGTGTGGAGACCCCGTGATAGCATGCATGTGGAGCCTTGCAGCCACCAGGAGCTGGCTTGTTCTTGGCCCTCCTAAGCTAGGTTTCCCTGCCTTTGTTCACCTTCCAGAACATCCAGTTGGCGGCAGATGCCCGGTCTGCTCGTGCTTTTCGGGACGAGCTGGATTCCCTGAGGGAGAAGGCAAACCGCGTGGAGAGGTTGGAGATGGAGCTGACGCGCTGCAAGGAGAAGCTGCATGACGTGGACTTCTACAAGGCTCGCATGGAGGTGGGCGGCCTTGCTGTGGGGTTCCTGCAGGGTCGTGTCGGGCTGGCCTGCCCTGGGGGGTTGGGGACAGAGCCTGTGTCCTGCATCCCCACTGCCTCGACGTCCCCAGGGCCCCCTGTGACTCTTCTTTGTCCCTCTGCATCGGGGTTGGGGGGAGGGCTGTGCTTGGTTGGTGGAAGGCAGTGGTTTCTTTTAGGGTTTGCCTTCTCTCACCCCCTGTCACGGTGATGACCTTCTATTCACATGTCTCCTTTTTTTCATTTTTTAAAGACTTCTTGCAATTTCTGTGGCTAATTTTCTAAGACTCAGTTTTCTGCTGTATGGAATAGGACTAATACTGCTATAGGAGGTTTTAAAGATGAAAGTGGTAAAATCCCCATAGAGCAGCGGTTCTCAACCTGTGGGTGGCGACCCCTTTGTAACAATGAGAATACATTGCGGCATTAGGAAGGTTGAGAACCACTGCCATAGAGCGTGTCTCCACAGGTGCAGTAGTGATCTGGCCAGTGGAAGCTGCACCCACAGGCTTTAAATTGTATCCCACAGGTGCATGTGGGAGAAGGGGTCAAAGGTAAATGGCAACTCAGACTCGGGTGAGGCAACTGACATGTCAACCACCAGCCCCGATGGCCTTGTGTCAGCAGTGGTGTCTGGGACCCCTTACTCTGAGCTTTTAGGAACTTTGTTCCCATTATCCATCTGAGGGATTTGGAAGTGGTCTGGTGGCCCGTGAGGACTCATTCCACTCAGGAGACTCGAACTGGCTGAGTGTAGGAGGCCGGCACATGCAGGGTGGACTTGGTGGATGCTAAGAGATCATCTCAGCTCTCCCCTTCAGCCAGGAGGTGTCTTAGGTGACTGGACACAGGTCTGGGGAGTCCCAAGTTGTCCCGACTCCTGTGTGGTGCAGCAGGCTTGCTTGGGGGCTGTTGGCTGAAGCACTCGGTGTGCTCTCAGGCTGCTCTGGGGTCTCTGGGCTGGGAGACAGAGGCTGGGGCCCAGGGCCTTTTTGTTCCTCAGATTCAGTTAGGGAGTGTCCCCAGAGGACTGTGAGTGACAGGGTGACTCACTTTACCCTTGGCTGAGAAGGTAAATGCAGAGGCATCCCAGGCCTGAGCAAGGGACAGGTGGGGAGGCTGGCTCTTGGCTTTGTCTGGAATTGGTCTGCTGGTTCTGTCGATTATGAGAGGCATAGACGGGCTCTACGATGCAGGCAGGTCCCAACTGGGCTTTCTCACCTGTGGCCCCGGTTGGGAGGATCGGGACTGTCACACACGACCTACCCCCAGCTGCTCAGCAGCTCCTCCTACTCCTTGGTGGAGTGTAGCTCCTGCAGCTCACCCGAGGCTCTGTCCTGTGGCGGTGGGTCTCCAGATCCAGTCTCCATGTTCATTCCTGGCCTCCCCTGAGCACCCTCACCCAATGCAGACATGCAGACACTATTGCCACTGTGTGAGGTGCTGTGCCCCGTGCCAGGAGCAGAGTGCTCCCTGCATCAGGGAGCTTTTGGACTATTAGGGCACTGTGACTTGGGAACTCCTTTCTCATATTCTCAAATTTCATCTTCCTTGGTAATATTAATAGCAATATTTGCCATATTAATAATTTTCATAGTGAGAAGTTAGCATGAGTTTTGTAATGCCTTCAGTCTTGAATTAATTTTATTGCTCATAGTAGGAAGAGAAATCATGCCTATCTGCATGAGACATTAACTCAGGGACAGGTAGTGACCAATGTGGGTTTGCAGATACCGAGTGGCCGGGGCAGGTGATGAATCGGGCTGGTCAGCGGAGCCCAGGCCAACTCAGAGAGGTGTGAGTTGTATCCTTCTTCATGCCCACAGTGTCAGGACTCAAGTAGACAGTGGCGGGCGCTCATCCTTGTTTTGAAATAGTTATAAAAGCCTTAAAGGCTGTCTTCCGTCCTTACAGGAAGCTTAGAATGATCTGCGATTCCCTCCCTTGTCCTCCTCTCGGGCTTGAAACCTTTCTGTGTTTGTGTAACTTTGTCTCCCTTGTGACGTTAACTGATCGATGTGGGTGCAGTAACAGAAGAGACAGGTGAGCACAGCGGGCAGGCACCTGGCTGGGACACGGCATCGTAAGTGCTGTTCCTAGAGAGGCTGTGGTGAAAGTGACACCTAACATGGCAAAGGAGAGTCACCCAAATAGGGAGAGCCATATAGAGGGGGAAGCAAAGGCCTGGAAGGCTGAGGAAGTGGCATGAAAGAGGACACTGCGGTCAGGGTGAGGCCCTGGTATGTCAGGCAAGTGGTGAGAGACCAGACTAGCAGGGTCACAGGGCCCAGTCACGGAGGGTGTGCCAGCCTCATGAGGGGATTCTGTGGTGTGTTTTTCAGAAGCTCACTAGAGCTACTTGGGGCCAGGCCTGCCTGGTGTGTGAGCCTACATTCTGCCGCTGCTTCCCTGCAGCCACTGGACTAGGACCCTGGAGCAGAAGTTTGCTTTGTGCTGCTCACAGATAGGCTTTCAGTGTCCAGAGTAGTCCCTGGCCCGTGGCAGGTGCTGGAGAGACACTGGCCGAGTGGTTTGCATCTGGGGTTGGCTTTGGGCAGCGCTGCATTGACTGCATTGACAGAGCTGGTGGCTGCCGTGTAGCAGCGGAGGTCCCACCTTCTTAAATACCTGCAGAGGTAGGTGCCGGAACACAGGCCTTCCCAGTCTGTCAGCTACCTGAGCACTCGGGTGTATGCAGCACTCGGGTGTATGCAGCTTAAAGACCCGGAAATGGGTTGCTTTGAGACAAGAGCCAGGTACTGCTTGAGCCCTGCAGGGGCTGAGGTGAGCCCCAAACCCCAGCCCAAGGACCTGGGCAAGTCAGTCCCTCCAGCACTGCCTTAATGCATGCATGACTTTGATGGGCCCATGTTTGCATTTCAGTAAATGTGCCCAGCTCTATATAGACATCTTTATTTTTCACGGTATATTGATGTACATTTCCAAGGGATTTGCCGTGAGATTCCTTAAGAATAATTTCTATGCAATTAAAAGTCCATAGTACCCTGAAGAAATGCGTCTATGAATGGAGGGTGACCTGCAGGTGATCAAACTTTAGATTAAAAAAAATTTAAGTATAAGGCATACATATCCAGAAAATAAAAATAAAATGGATAGAAGGATATAGATGGGTAGATAGACATGTAATAAAGCAAATACAGCAAAAATGTTAAATCGTAGAATCTGGGCAGTGTTTATATATGGGTGTGTATGATAAAGTTATTTCAGCTTTTCAGTAAATTTTATACTTTTCCATAATAAAATATTGGTGGTGGGAGGAATGACCCAAGTAAAAGGACAGCAGGACATTAACCATTTTGAATAAGCTCAGCTCTGGTTATAAGTATATCAGTGTAATTATGAAACAGTTAAAAATAATAATCCATTTAAAGCTGTGTGACAGCTTCCCGTAAGTCTTAGATCTTTATTTCTGGAGACATGGTCTGTGTCTCCCTGTATCAGAATCAGCTGAGGGTGCCTGTTTACAAATGCAGGTGCCTGTGCCCCCTTGGACTCTGGGTAATACACCCTGTAGAGGTACATTTTGCAGGCTCTCTCCTAGGCGACTCTCCCTCCCTGTAAAAGTTTTTTTAAAAAACTCTATTTTTTAAGAGTTAACATGTTCACTGTAGGAAACTGAAAAAGGCAAAAAGCAAAGAAGAAAGTCATCCGCAACCACAGTTTACAGTGCGACGTGTCCTTCTGGGTCCGCTATGTCTGTATACATGACACCCTGTCTTGTGTGATCAAGACTGTATAGTATGTACCAAGTCTTTTCACACGTCATGAATATTTACCAATTCAGAATCCCAAAGCTCTAGGAGTATTTTGATAACCAGGAATGTACTACACCAACTCAGTCTGTTAGAAAAAAATGGAATCCTGCCTTTCCTTGGACAGAAATTTTCATAGAAGACAAAAATGGCAGCAGACTTCTAGATAAGAGTATTGGCAGAGCTCCGTTAAAATCCTGTATTTTCTTAATGCTCAGTTTAAACTGAGATGTGAAGAAGCACCAGAGTAAACTAGGTATGGTTTCTAAGAGAATTCAGATCTACACCATTAAAATATTAGCAGTAAAGTCTGTTCCCTTTGAATTACTCAATGTTTTTATAGTAAGGCCAAAGAGACGCACTTACACGCTGGCTGTCATCAGAAGGTAAGTATGAACACATCCGCACACATCTCTCCCTTTTAACTTACTATATTCTTCTGCCCTGCCAAGCTGGGGACACAGTTGCAGATGGACACAGTACTTCTTTCTGGAGGCTCTTCACTGCTGGCTTCCCTCCAGAGAGGGGCCAGTCTGGGGATGGAGCATGGCCAGAGGCTTCCTTTGCAGGCCTTGAGCCTCTATGGGTGAGGACTGCCTCTTACTTCACTGTGTGCACACACAAGGCACTTGGCAATAGTTCCACTTGTTGCTGTGTGGTTCAAAGGCTTGCAGTCTGGGGGTGACAGTATGGGAGGAATCATGGGCTTTGTCTTCCCTGGGGATAGAAAATGGTGTTGTCGATGTAATGGCAGGAGAGCAGAGGGGAGTGTGGTTGATGTGCACCTATCACATGTGTGATGCTAATCTAGGCACCAAGGGGGAGACAAGTGGCTGGGCCCGCCCAGTCTAACCCTGAAAATGCATCAATGCGCTTCACCAAAAGAGACTTCCCCCACCACGTGGGAGGAAAAAATGGTGGACCGAGGCTTCAGAGTGAGGGCAGGTTAATTTTGGTTAGAAAAACATGGGACATGATTTGCATGGTTTGTTTTGAAATGTTTGGCAGCTTTTTAGTGGCTTCTAGTCTGGTTTACATAAGGGTTGAAACAAGAAGAAGAGCAGAGGAGAAAGTGGGGGGGCAATGTGTAGGGTGGTTCCCCACTTCCCTTTGTAAACAGCAGTACCGTGCAGCACCATTAGGGCACGTGGAGGAGGATGAAGGCAGAAGGAAATTGCCTGAAAGGTTCTCTTTTCCCGGATTGTGTGACTGGCTCCATGTGTCTGCTGAGGCCAAGGGGCAGGTGCATGGCTGCTGTGTACGTCCTCGGCAGAGCGGAACCGGCCTCTCTGCTCCTCGTGAGATTTACAGCTCTCTAAGCGGTGCTTGCTCCAAACTAAACACCTACCTGGCCAGGTGCAGTCCTGGCTGTGGTCTGGGCGTCACTGAGACCCTCAAGCCCTTGTGTCCTGTGACTTAGGAGCACGTTTGCCACAGACTCATCCCAGTGAGCCTCTCCCTCCTGGGAGCCCCCAGAGAGGAGATGGGCTCCCAGGAACAGATCTGTGTAGTGAGGGGGGTCAGTCGGAGGGATGGGTGGGGTGTTTGCTGGGCTAGTGATCAGTCCCAGAGGGTCTACATCTGTCTGTCTTGCACACACACTGCCCCCAATCCAAAGTCATACCCCTAAGATGACACCGATGGTGCTCAGGATTGGGAAGTGAGAGGGGTTTGCCCTGGTTTTGGTCTGTCCTGCCCATGTGGCTTGGGAGATTGGTCCCAGTTCTACAGACTCTTTCGGCTCCTCTGGCCTCAGAAGTTTTCCCACTCCCTGGGGCTCCTCCAGAGACCTCAGTCATCTTCGGTAGGAGAAGGTGCTCAGAACATATTTGGTGATTTGAGTTCATTGCCTTTGGATCCTTGAGATTGTTCCATCATTAACTTATAACAAGCAAACAAAACCCTGCCTGTTTTCTCTGAGTCTCTGGAGCTGCCTAGAGCTCCTGGGCTGCCCTTTATGCCACCTGCACCTCTGCTCACCGAAACCACTCTTGTGAGTGACTCATGACGTGGTTGCCAAATCCGGCCAATGCCTCTCAGCACCCCCACCCGTCCTTGCTGCTTCCTTCCTGGGCGCTGCCCTCTTCCTGGGTGGTCTCTGCCTCTAATCCTGCCCTTGCAGGCCCCTCTGCCACCCTCTCAAAGGCATTCTGGCCCCTCTCCTCACCTCAGCCCCCCTCCTCCCACCTCAGGCCCCCTGCATGGCTGGCCCTCCTGTCTCCCACCCCCTTCCTTTAGCTGCCACATGCTGACCACAAGTCCCAGAACTTACCCAATGGGTTGCATCTGCCTTGCACTTCAGGCCTCAGACTGTCTGGATGGTCAGCAGAGTCTTGGGGTCAGTATTTCCAGGCTCACTGTCTCTCCCTCTGACTGGCCTGAATCATCTGAATTAGAGTCACCGTCCACTCGCGCGGGTACTCAAGCTAGAGTGCAGGTCCACCTGGATTCTTTCTCTCCCCATTCTGCCCTTGCTGTACCAGGCCAAGTGCCCCCAGCAAGGCGCCACCCAGAGGCAACTGTTTCAAGAGCGCCTGCTGCATGCTTACTGGCCTAGCTGACGTTACTCCAGAGTCTGCCCACAGAATGCCCTTCTCAGAGATCTGAGCTGGCCAGTCTACCTCGGTCTCTCCTGCCTCACGCCCTCATCCTGCTGCCCCTTTGCAACAACTGTTTAGGCCCCTCTGCGCTGCTCTCAGGGTAAACTCCATGCTGTACCCTCGTCTGCCCCTTGCCCCCCTTGGGTGTCCCACACATTGGTGCTTGCTCAGCCCAGCCCCCTGCCTCCTCCCAATTCTCTCTTCCAGACTCCAGGGCTGGGTTCAAGGTCTGAGCACAGGTAGCGTTAGGCTCTGTAGACCGTGCCCTCAAGCCTCCTGCTCTGGGTGTCCAGGCAGCGCTCATTGTGGGGCATTGTAATGATGTCCTCTCCCATCTGGTCCCCTATCACCCATAGGCCGGGCCTGTGCCTTACAGACCTCGAGTCCTCTCTGCCCACCAGATTGTCCTGCTCAGGGGTCAGCAAAGTATAGTTCATGGACCAAACCCAGCCACTGTCAGTTTCTATGAATAAAGTTGGTTTCTTTATAACTTCTAAGCAGTTTTGAAAAGATTCAGAACGCTAACAAGTTGCAGAATAGATTTGATGTTTGGTTTAGGGAGTACAGCTAATGCACATTTATTGCCTCTGGCGGCTGTTGTATTCACCCTGCAGAGCTGAAAATATTCATCATCTCAGCCTTTACAGACCCTAGTCTGGCCTAGAGTGGGTGCACACTAAGGCTTTTCAATGAGCGGTAATGACTGTGTATTTATAAAGCTTTCCCAATACTCTAGGAACAGCCATGAACTCTGACCGCGTCATTACATATTGAGCCTCATGGTGGCCCTGCGAGGTTCAGTAGCCACTGTTAGCTCTTCTCACCTTTATAGATGAGAAAACTGAAGATTGATTAATAACTTATTCAGTGTTGCTGCTGCTAAGCAGGTGGACCTGGGATGGGAATGCGACTGTCTGCCTCCAGGACCCTGCCTGCCTGCCAGGGAGTGAATGTGAGCCTCAGCCGCCACACGGACGCAGAACACAGAAGGGGTTCATGGAGTAGTGAAAGGGAGGGGTGATGGGCTGCCATGTCAGGGGTGGGGGTGGGCGGCCTCCAGCAGTTCCCGTCAGAACTGATGTGTAAGTTGTAAGTGGAGAACATCAAAATTCAGAGAACTCACGAAGAGCACCTTGAACACAGGGAGACCTTCTGTTCCAACTTGGGACTTTGTGTTTCTCTTTGTTTCTTTATAACTTCTAAGCAGTTTTGAAAAGATTCAGCACACTAACACTAACAAGTTGCAGAATAGATTTGATGTTGGGTTTAAGGTTCAGTCCCCACAATCCTCAAATTAGGTCAAGTTTAAAAATAGGCAAGTCTGTTTTAACAGAATAGTTGCTCCATGGGTAGTACTGGACTGAACTGGAGATGACCATGGCAGCTAGTGAGTTTACGGGCCTCGGTGCTGTGCAGGGAGCATTTGGCACGCATCATCTAAGCTTATGTCACCCTGTTTTCATACCCATTTTGGAAAAGAGGAATTGGCAGTCAAGCTTTCCCATGGGCCAAGTACAGAGCAGACCTTGTAATCGACCCGTCAGCCCATGTAACTCACTTCTGCTCTAAGTCACAGTGGCAGGTTAGAACTGGAGCTCCTGAGCCACTTGGGGACAAGCCCTTAGGTCTGGCCTGTGGCTTCCTAAATGTGGCCCCTTCAGCTGTTTCCTGGGCTGGGTTAGGCCCGTAAATACTCTCCTGGTTCAGTTAGGGTTGGGGCAGTGGTGGGGAGTGCTGGCCTGGGGCAGCACCTGGGGCTTGCTTTAGGAGCTTGGACACAGTTCCTTAAAGAGCTAATTTCTTCTGAGGTGGTGGTGGGGCACGCAAGGCAAGTTGAGATATTTCTGTTACCTATTAAAATAGTGGCCTTTGAAACTGCCGGAAAATTAAGGTATATTTGAATAGGAGTTAGAAGCCCTTCTATTTATGCCAGGTTCCACTCCTGGACACCTTTGTCCATTCTTGCCCATTAGAAATCTCCGCTTCCATCAAGGCCCACCTCATGGGCCACCTTCACCTACACTCTAGAGGCATGATTTGCCCATGTAGTGTCATTGAACACATATGTGAGGCTAACAAGGCTGTAAGCATAATAGCCCTGCCCCCAGGAGTTTCCAGTCTGAGGGAGGACAGGCCATCCAGCTGTTACTCAGAACACACCCAGGGAGTGCTGGGAGCCCAAACACTTGACCCAGCAGGTGGGATGGAGTAAATTCTCAAGCATTTCTTGCAGGGGGCAACTCACGGTAGGTCTTGAAGGCTGAATAGGAGTTGGCTGTGAGGATGAAGGGGCAGCTGGTGCAGTGGCTGCTCAGGGCTTACGAATAGTGACCCTGGGGAGTGCTGGAGGGCAGACCCTGCCCAAATACAGGGTGGGAACAGTGGGGGCAGCAGCTAGAGAGGGGAGGCTGGGCCTTCTTTCTACCTGAAATTCACTGTGCTTTGGCTTCGTCATTAGTAGTGATCTGTGCCCCTCACACACAGGAGCCCCCTGAGGCTGGTTCTTCAGGAAGCTGAGGGACAGTGGAGAGAACACAGGGTCTAGAGCTTTCTGGCCTGAGTTCAAGCCCCAGCCTCTCCCCTTACCGGGTTTGTGACTTTGAGCTCAATTCCTTCATTTTCCCGAGTTTGTCCTTTATCTGTAGGAAAGGACTGTCCCTGCTGTGAGGTGAGTGACACGGATAGATGTGAATTGCTGGGTGCAGGGCCAGTCACAGAACAGACGTGGTCCTGCTGGGGACAGGCAGAGAGAAGGCACACAGGTGACTCCAGCTGCCAGGCTTTGATCAAAACCGTGTCCACTGGAAAGCATGTGGTTTCCCCTTTCCCAAGAATCTTGGATCCTGGCCCATGTAGGATCCTGGCCCACGTAGGAAGATGAGCGCATAGTTCAACCTTTTTTGTCTCACAGCACACGTGAGCCTATAGTTAAACTTCCACAGCACACTTAAATTATGTTGATCAAAAAAAGTAAAATAATGAATACACTTACTGTGCTTTAAACGTCTTTCAAAAATAATTAATGATCTTTAAAACTTTTCATGGCGCACCTACCTAAGATCCTTGCATGGCACAGCAGTGTGCCACAGCACGCGGGTTGAAAATCACTGATACAGTCGATAAGCAGAAACTCCCAGCCTAGTTCCCGTTGTAATCTGTGAATAGGACAAACCTTAGAAAGGTTTGGAAGAAGTGGACAGAGTCCTGGTGTGTGCTCTTTGTAAACTATGAAGGCATTTGGGGGGAAGCCAGTCCCTCCAAGACTCTGAGGGGTGCTTGAAAAGGCTCGGTAGATTAGAGAAACCCAGAAGGCCCTTAAAAGGGGAGCAGCAGTGGTACGGGCACAGACTGACCTCTTTGTGCATGCCGCTGCCTGTGACAAAAGCAGAGTCTGGTGGCACTCTGACCCAGTAATGTTTGCAGGGCTGACATTGGTTTGGTTTGCTGTGTATCTTAATCGTCTTAAGACTCCCCATTTCTAGGAAACTGCCAAGAACTTTTGTTTTTCTAAGAGTATATTCATAAAATATTCAAATAGGAACTGCATATTGAATGAAGTGTGCCTCCCCCCGCCCCCTTGCCCCAGGAAACCTGGAACCTGGGATAGACTCAGCCCTACCTCTTCCTTGTTAAGGAAACTGGGGTTCCGAGGTCCTGTAATGTCAGCAGAACCCACTTATCCCTCCAAATGAGGTTACGTCAAAGCCTGTTGCACTTGACCTACAGCAGACGTTCGGGAAGTGTTGCCTTCTCAAATTTAGATATTTTCTTGATTTATGGATTTTTTTCTTACAGTGGAGAAAGTCTGTTTGTGCTTACCTAATGAAAAAAAGGTGTTGATGATAAAAAGTGGAGCCCAAACTTCCTGCCACATGTGGCCTTATCTCTAGATTCTTTGGATCTAGATGCCGAAAAGAGCTTTGGTTTTAGAGTTCTGTAGTATGACCCAGGTGCCTTTATCTGATGGTCCTCTTGTATGTTTTTGCTCACCAGGAGCTCAGAGAAGATAATATCATTTTAATTGAAACCAAGGCCATGCTGGAGGAACAGCTGACTGCTGCTCGCACCCGGGGTGATAAAGTCCACGAGCTGGAGAAGGAGAACCTGCAGCTGAAATCTAAACTGCACGATCTGGAACTGGTACTGCAAGCTGGTTGTTACTGACTTGAAATGGACTGGGCACCTTCAGGGTTGCCATGCCCATCTCTGCTATTCAGTTACTGGATTTGTTGCTACCGCTGCCAGTTAACTTACTGACTGTGGGGAGTAGCTTGTTTACATCATTGGACTCCAGTGGGTACCACTTAACACCCACAAACAGACAGCACTTTGATTCATGGATTTTTTTTTTCTTACAACAGAGAAAATCTCTGTAAGGATGAATGTACATTCATGTGTGTCTTTTGCAAGAAAGGTTCTTTGCTGGCTTTTATATGTGGGTTGAGCTGTAATTCTTTAGCCTCTTCACAGCTTTTGAGGTCTGCTTCAGAGCCATAGTACTTGCTTTAAAGCCCTGTATAGTATGTCACTTTGCTCAGACAGTATTCAGTTGGGAACCTCCTGTCTCTCTTCATAAGCTAGGTAGCCAGGTCAGGGTATCTTTTAGTGGCCGTACCTCTCACAGTGGGGGGGTGGGGGTGGGGGGGTGGCCCTGGGTTGGAGTCCTGTTTGGAGGTGAGCAGGTGCATTATAGTAGACACACGGGGAACTGGGGCTTGCCCAGAACATCCCCCCAGCTGCATCCTCACTTCTTCCCTCTTCCTGCCCTAGGACCGGGACACAGATAAGAAACGAATTGAGGAGCTGCTAGAAGAAAACATGGTCCTAGAGATTGCACAGAAGCAGAGCATGAACGAGTCTGCCCACCTCGGCTGGGAGCTGGAGCAGCTGTCCAAGAACGCAGACTTGTCAGACGGTGAGTAGTGCCTGGGGCTTGGGACCAGCCTGGCTATGGCCACCTCCTCATCCAGGAAGCTGAGCCCTTGGCTCTGAACCTTCCATGTCAGCCCATCCATTCACTTCAAGTAAATACGATTTCCTTCAAGTGTCATTTGGAACTGTTTCATTACAGTTCTCCCCAGGGAAAACATGAGGGGTCTTGGCAGCCTTGATGTCAGGACGTTAAACACAAATTAAGTGTTGCCAGATTTCCCAGTTCCCATATGGACACTCCCAGGAGCTTCCAGATTATAGCATGCTGACACCCAGAAAACGTTTCAGGCCGTCTGTGGATAGCTGAGAGCCCTGAATGGCAGGAGGCATCCCCAGTGGTCACTAATCTCCACTCTAAATGTATCCTGGACATTATTTCCTCTGTTCATTTGCATAATTGGGTAAGATGGATGCAGCCTGTCCTCTGTCTCCTGGGTGGGGGTGCTAAGTGGCTGCTGCTCCCAAGACCCAGGTTCTTGGCTGATCTGTCAGCCTCTTCCTTTCCTGCCTGGGATTGCTGTGCTACCCACTGCCCCAGCATCCCAAAGTGTCAGTCGGAAAGGGAGGGTGGGGCAGCAGGAAGCCTCAGCACCCGGCCAACAATAAGCCAGTTCCTGCGTTCGAAAATAGCACCATTCCCATGCACCTGATAGTGAAGTTAATATTTACTTAGAACTTGAGAGTGTGATAAGGCTTTTGGCTTTTTATAATTCTGCTAAACATCCTAAACAAGCTGGAAGGTTATTGAAAGCAGCTGAATATTTTTTCTCGTCAAGAGGTCCTATCAGTTCCAACCCTAAAATCAACTAGTTACACTATTAATCTGTGTAAAAAGTCAGTTGTCTGCCTATGCTCTGGAGCCTGTGCTTTGGGCTGGGCCTGAGGGCTGCACAGGGGCGGAATCCCCCAAACTCCCCGCTTCTGCAAGTCCAGGTCTGCGGGAAGGCGCTGCCCCCTGCTGGAGCAGAGAGGAGGTGCAGGCTGCCTAGGCTAGTCTCCAATGAAATGAATGGGTAATATGTAGGTCACTCCAGAAGTTTGGGGGGCAGACTGTATTGTGGTCCATTATTTCATTTCCAAGAAACACTGTAACATCTTTTCTGACTTCCCTGTGAAATTTTCAACTGCTTGGCTTCTTGGTGCTGCTGAGAGGGCTTTTTTTGTTTTCATCCATGCAGATTTTACACTTCTCAATTTATGTGTATCTCAGAACTTCTGTAATGACCCATGTACTTGTTACGCCAGAGTGGCTAGTAGGGGTGGGGGAGGTTAGACGGCCTCACCAGTTCAGACTATTCAGGATAATTTGTGAGCCCTTTTAGGGTCAGTGACCATGCTTTAGTCTTGGTGTTCTCAATTCCTAGTACCTAGTTAGGAGTTGATAAATGCTGGCTTAAATGATGGCGTAAGGCAGGCAAAGCCCCAGTATACTTTCGAGTTTATAGTGTAGTGGCTTCTTGAGTTAAAAGGCCTGATGGAAAGTCCAGGCTCCTCCACTAGTTAGCTGGGTGGCCCAGAGCAAATACTAAACCACTTTAAGTGTCAGCTCCAAATGGGGGTGACAGGCCTGCCTTGGTCGCGGGCATCTGTCCGCATTGCCTCACAGCTGGTTGTTCTGGGTGGACTCGGGGGTGCCCATGAGAGTAGCCCCAGTGAAGAGCATTGGTTTTCTGAGTATTAAGCCATGTGTCAGCGTTAATAGTCTTCCCTGAATTTTGTGGAAGTAGAAACAAGGCTTATAATCAGTTCCCGTGTTTAACTTGCAGAACCTTAAAAAGTGTTCTCCATGGGTATAGAGCTTCTGCTTGGGAAGATAAAAAGGGATGGATGGGGTGATGGTTGTAGGATAATGTGAATATACCTAGTAAATGGCTAAAATCATAAGTATTTCACCATAATAAAAAATCTTTTTTCATAAATGCTACAGAAGTACTGTCCCAAATGATCGCAGGTTCTGAATTAGTGGAGCTAGGTGTGTCAGATCAAGTTAGTTTCATTTGCAGCACAGTCAGGACAAAGCCCTCCAAGCAACCTTATATGTCAAGCATATGTGTGTTTATGTGTGAATCAGCACTGGGCCCAGGTGAGGGCCACAGACACCCTGTCCTCTTCTGCTTCCTTCCCTGGGGTCTTTAGGATATTCTGGCCTGTGCTGTTACCCTTGGTAGAAGATGAAAACTCAAAGGAGAAGACAGGTGCCTTTTAATCCTTACCATCACCCAGGGGATCTGAACGCACCTATTCGGACTATATTTTTGAGTTTATAGTGTAGTGGCTTCTTGAGTTAAAAGACCTGATGAAAAGTCCAGCTTTTCCACTAGTTATCTGGGTGACCCAGAGCAAATACTAAACCTCTTTAAGTTTCAGCTCTAAAAGTTTCAGCACCCAATTTGTTTCCAGATGGCTGTGTGTGCTGTGAGAGCCATCACCCTCTGCTCCCCACAGCTCTGAGGTGATGAGTAGGAGGCCAAGGTGGGGTTAGCTGCCTTAGCACAGAGTGGTAAGGCTCCATGGGACAAGTGCATTTGCTAAGTGGGAACAGTGGGGTCTGTGACAACTCTGATCCCTCTTTAGGGGCTTTCCTATATTTTTCCCCTGTCCAAAAGCCCTGTAACTTACCCCCTGCTTGTGCAATACGGGACCAAGAGCTCCCAATCCCAGCTCTTGCCTTCTCCATTTGCATCAGAGCTCTTTAAAAGCAGAATAGGGGTTGATGGTTGTAGGATAATGTGCCTTTTTCTATCTTTAGCTGATTTTTCATTTCACTTAGAATTCTCAAGCAATTTACATATAGTATGTCACTTTTCTTCGATATAAATATGAAGGCACAAAAAGAAATCTCTGTGCAAAGACTGTGGCCCAGGCTGGCAAGTGGTCAGCAGGTACCCTAGCATAGCTCCCTGTCACCGGCAGCTGACCTCCCTGGTCAGGTCCCTTGCCCCTCCTTTCTGAACAGCCCATATACCCACTACTCTGAACAAGCACAGGAAATGTCTCTTGTGGGCCATCTCAGTTAGCCTCCAAAATCCTTGAGTTAGACAGATTGGCAGCCAGGTAAACAAGTGGTTCTTGTAAGTCACACAGCCTTCAACTCTTGCATCAGCACCTTAGCTGGAGCCTGCTTCTTCCTGAGCTCTGGGTTGCCCCCACAGAGGAACCCTCAGGTGCTGGTGGCAGCAACACCATGCAAAGTGGGAGTGGAGGGAGGAGGGGGTGCCTAGTGGGAGCCCCTCTCAGACCCTGGGCAGGGGTGGAAGCAGAGGCCCCTAGAACACGTGGCTCTGACCGCCTTCTGTGCTTCAGCCTCCAGGAAGTCTTTCGTGTTTGAGCTGAACGAGTGCGCCTCCAGCCGTGTCCTCAAGCTGGAGAAGGAGAACCAGAGCCTGCAGAGCACCATCCAGGGGCTGAGGGACACGGCCCTCACGCTGGAGGAGAGCAGCCTCAAGTGCGGGGAGCTGGAGGAGGAGAACCGCCAGCTCAGTAAGAAGGTAGCTGTGGCCTTCTCGGGTCAGGGGAAGGCAGGAAGCAGGTGGCCTGGGACGCCCGCCCTCCCTCCACAGTTCTTGTCTGGAACAGACGGGCAAGAAGGGGGCCAGGAAGGGCATTGAGGAGAGTGAGGTGTCCACATGCAGTCACAGTTAATTATAACAGAGGGACACGCATGACACCTGAGACGCGTCAGAGGCAGTATGGGCTTGTCCCTGCTCTGCTGGACACATGACTTCTGTGTCTTCTTGTCTTCTGTGACGTGGGGTTGAGGGGGCACCTACCTGTAGGAGAAAACCCTTTTTCCCTTCTACATCACTGCCCTCAGCACTTCACTTCTGACATGGCATGTGTGGGTTTCCCCACGGAGCGAGTCTCCGGTTCTCCACGGACACAACAGGGTATCCTCTGATTTCACTTGGTTCCAACACTATCTGCCTGGTTAGCACATGTCCCACAGGTTAAGGGCTTGGTTCCACAGGACTGGCCCCCCTTCGGATGCTAGTCTGAGTCCGGGCTGTCCCCTGTGCTTCTGACTGACTGTAAGTCAGAGGTTCCCAGACTCTCCTCCTTGGGTTCTACTGTTGCCAGAATGGCTTCCTATTAGTTGTTTATTGTAAAGGATACAGCTCAAGAGCAGCCCAGATGCACAGGCCTGGGGAAGGGGGCGTGGAGCTCCCCAGTCCACTTTGAGTTTCCCCCTCCCAACACCCCCCAGAAGTTCACCAACCCAGAGGCTCTCTGACCTTGCCCTGGGGCATTTTATACACGTACAGAGGCACGGCTGATATGTCACTGGTCATCAGTGACCAACTCAACCCCTAGCCTTTCTCTTGTCCCTGGAGTGGGGGCCCTGAAAGTTCCAACCCTCTAATCACGTGGTGGGTTCCCTGGCAACCGGCCCTCATCCTGAGGCTGCCCAGGAGCCCCCAGCCCCCTGACACCTCACTGGCATACAAGAAAGACATCTACCATTTTGGAAGTTCTAAGAGTTTTAGGAGCTTGTGCCAGGAAATTGGGAAGAGACCAAATATGCATTTCCTCTTGTGTCACATGACCTAATGGATGTGTGAGGATGGTGGGACTGGTGTGTGTAACGAGTCCGGTACAGAGGAAGTGCTCAGGGGAAAAGAGCCCCGCTCTGTTAACAAGCACAGTGGGGCAAGGGAGAGGAAGCTCTGTGTGTGGTTCGGAGTTCCAGGCACAGAGCTGTTTGCGTGAGCCTGAGACTATTGAGCATTTTAGGGTCTGTCCATGCTCATTCCCCTCTCTTGGTTTAGGGAGTAGGAAGAAGAGCAAGCTGAGCTGCATTTGCTTTTAAGGGCAGCAGCTGGGTCTTCCTGGTAGCCCAGCAGAACCCAGACCTGTGGGAGGGCAGACAGACCTTTACAGGCCAGCCTTCTCCTACAGTTACCAGGATCTCCGTTCACATAGTGAATCATGGTCTCAGGTGTGGGAAGGGGTCTTTGCAAGGCTAGGGGTCACCTAAAGAAACAGAGGGCACCTTATCCATCTGGTCCACACTGAGGATGGCGCAGGTGCATGGGAGCTCTGAACACACCAGCTGGCAGATTCCAGCCGAGGGAGGAGGCGAGAGTTCTTACAGGCCGACCGCCACGCAGCATTGGCATTTCCAGGTGTCATGTCCTGCAGCATCTGTACAGGACTGTGGGAAGAGTGGGGTGCAGGCAGGATTCCCGAGGCCGCTTGGTCCTGCTCTGCTCTTCTTCACCTCTGACTGAGGTGTGGGACGCACCCCCTTGCTGCGAATAGGTTCCTTGGGTTGTCCCTGCAAAGCACTGTGGGCCTTACAGCGTTTCAGCTGCCAAGTGATTTGTCATCTCTACAGGACAACAGAAAACACCCCTATGTAGGCCATGTCTTCCCAGGGGGGCAGCATGGAGAGAGTTCCTAGAAAGTCTTGGTTCCTTAGATTCCCGTGGACCTAGCACAGGAAATGACTTCACAAATGACAGTCCAACCTTGGCCAAGATAAACAGACCTTTAGAAGATGAGAATTTTCAACTCTGCGGTCCTCTCAGCTCTGCCCCGGAAAGCCTGCGTTGTAATCTTGCAGGCCCAGGGACCTTTGTGGGTCTCCTCCTAGCAGGCCAAGGGTGGTTCTCAGGTGCTTGCTGCCCTGGCCTGTCTGCTGCAGTCCTTCCTCTGCCCACCCAGCATGACTCCTTACGCCCCTTCCCTCAGGTCCCACCCTCCCAACTCCCTGGCCTGATGCCCGCCTTTTCCTGCATGGCCCTGGGGAGGTCATGTTTTGGCACAGACTCCCTTGTGGCTGGGGATTGGGAGGGCTGGAAGGGAGGGGCTGGCAGGCAAGAACTGTCGGGCACTTGGACCCCTCTCCTCCCTGTCCTGCTTAGCCTGCCCCAGGCCTGGCTGGAATCTGGCCTGACCGAGCAGGGCGGTTCTTCTTTCACTCTTTGTACGTGGCACATGGACCTATTGTCCCTGACCCCTGGCCTGGGGCACAGTGGTGCTCACCAGTGTTTAATGGAAGAACACTTTTAGCACCAGTGGGAGGGTCATACTTTGGCTCTTTGCCCCTCGGCCAGCTCAGCCCATCCTGAGCTTCTCTCCCCAGCCTCAGCCACCCAGCCAGCATATCTCAGTCTATAACTGAGTCTGCTCATCTTCACTGAGCCCCACAGGGGACCTCAGGAGCATAGCCCAGGCTGTCAGCTGGCTTAGGTCCATGATATCTGTAGAAACCATACTTCCCTGGGGTCAAAACATCCTTCCTACTTAGGTGCTCATGCCTGTAATCCTAGCACTCTGGATTGCTTGAGCTCAGGAGTTCGAGACCAGCCTGACCAAGCCCAAGACCCTGTTTCCTAAAAATAGAAAAACTAGCCAGGCATCATGGTAGGACCCTATAGGCTTAGCTACTCAGGAGGCTGAAGCAAGAGGATGGCTTGATCCCAAGAGTTTGAGGTTGCTGTGAGCTATGACGCCATCGCTTTCTAATCTAGGCGACAGAGGGAGACTCCATCTGCAAAAGAAAACATCATTCCCTCTAACTCAAGGCACTTCTGTGGATCCTGGGGAATCTGCCTCCCTTCTCTGTCTATAACTCTGTATTGATTTCGTAGGAGTTCATTCTTTGAGTCAAGAGGGAAAGAATCCTCATTTTTAGGGACAGAATAGCAATTGTTCAGGGGCCTGTCATGAAAGGCAGAAGCAGCCCATGTAGAGCTGTCCAGGGGTCCTGGGAGACCCAGGCCACATTGTAGGAGTCTGTAGCCCAAGAAAGGGGCTGTGAGAAGGTCAGGAAACCCTTCTGGGGCCAAAAGGCCTGCAGTTAGCTCACATCTTCTCACAGTAAGCACCACAGAGGCATTGGCACCTTCGGATGGAGAGAAGGGCAGGGCTAAGCGCCACAGGAGGAGACAGATGAGGGTCTAGCAGTGGTGGTTGGGACCTGGGAAACCACATCTTTAGGGCAGAATTAACAACAATCAGAAGGTTGAGAGAGAAGGGGCAGTAGGGATGAGGGGCTAAGCATTAGCAGCAAAGGGGAAGAAGAGAGAAAAATCAGACTCCGGAGCCAGCCTAGCCCAGGGTGGGGGCTAGGGGACCTGGGTCAGGCCCCCCAGGAGTGAGAGCAGGGTGGGGGGTCACATGACTGCTACTTCCTGCATTTGACCTGTGTTGCTACTCTTAGGAATGGGCCCCTCGGAGGCAAGCCCTGGCTCCCTTCTGTGTCCCAGGCCTTGTGCTAAAGGTAGAGCAGAGGTAGGGAAGGAGAGATGCTCTCACTTCTGAGAAGGATCCACATGCAGCCTGACTAGGGGAGGCACTCTTGTCCCCCTGGGTTGGGGCAGGGGACAGCCCATGCACAGACCTGGGAGGCAGGAAGGCCCGCAGCCCTTCACGCAAGGAGTGTGGCAGAGCTGCCTTAGACAGTGGTCCTTAGGATCACCCAAGAAGCTCTGCAGACCTACCCATGCAAGGTCCCAACCTCGAAAGGCTGAATTAGAGCAGCGGCTCAGTGCAGGCTGCTGACTGTGGTCACTTGGGCATCTCTGGATCTACCCCTAGAGGTTTTGATTTTAATTGTTGGTCTGAAGGTCAGATTTGCCATAGCTTCCCGGATCATTTCCCTTTGAGAACAATGGTTTTAGAGCAGTGGCTTTGCAGCACCAGGTGTACATGAGTGCAAATGCTCAGGGCCACAGGGTAGGAGTGGGGTGGCCATCATGGATCACACCTGCTGTGTGCTAGGTGAGCTGCTCTTAGCATGACGTGCTCAGCACATGGGTACTGCCAGCCCTGATGGTTGGTTGTGGAAGCTTGCTCACAGCCACACAGGAGGGAGGAAAGACTTTGACCCCTGTCCCCTAGCAGCTTCTTGCCTTTTGTCCCAGTCCTGTCGCCCATGCTACGGAGCTTGGCACTGGCAGAAAAGGATAGCCCAGGCTTTAACTCCGTGTGATGCAGACAGTGCAGGCCACAGCGTGGGCACTACCTGGGAGCTGGATCTCAGGCCTTGCCCTAGAATCTGTGTTTGAATATGTCATCCAGGTGCTCGTGTACATGACATGTGCATGTGGGAAGCCCTGGTTAGGTAGTTTATGTTGTTTGGGAGGAGTGGGCACAGATGTAGTTTAGCAAACGAGCATGTTATCAGGGAGATCCCTGGGCTACTGTCCAGGCAAGAAGAAATGTGACCTGGCCTGGGGCAGAGGCACAAGGGGATTCTGGGGGATGTGGAATGGGTAGGAAGCACAGGGCTTGTTGACAAATTTGCCTGACTAATCAAGCAGCGGGGTGGCATCACTGATTAAGGCAGGGAGACTCAGGAAGGAGGATAAGAGGGATGGTGAGTGAGGTCCCCCTGAGGTGCCCAGCAGTGGCAGACCTGGGCAGTGGGGCACAAGCCAGCTGGAAGAGACAGGCTTGGGGGGGGGGGGGGGAATGTCGGCAGATTGCTGCCTGATGATCTCCTCTCTAAGAGTGAAGAGTGAGGGGGCGAGGAGATTGCCACAGGACCATGCCAGGAGGTTTTCCTTAAGAAGAGCTCCTTTAAAGTATTCTGTGGGGCTGAGGGTTTGGTCACGGTTCGATTGACTTACTTCTGCACCGGACTGGGTCTTTGCAGATCGAAAAGTTGCAGACCCAGCTTGAGAGAGAAAAGCAAAGCAACCAGGACTTGGAGACCCTCAGTGAGGAGCTGATCAGAGAGAAGGAGCAGCTGCAGAACGACATGGAGGCCCTGAAGGCCGACAGAGCCCGGCAGGTAGGTGTCGCCCCAGCTAGCACCTCTCACCTCTCCTAGAACCCCTGCCCGTATGAAGGGAGCCCAGGGTCTTGGCCACTCCCAGAAATGTGTCACAATGTGTGGTTATCAGTCACCTCCCCTAGTGGCAGTTTAAACCAGCACTTGTCAACTGGCACTGGGGAAAGGTGGCTAGATTTTGCCCTCCAGGGGACATTTAGCAAAGTCTAATGATGTTTTTGTCTGTCATGACTTAGGGGATGAGGTGGGTGATGCTTCTGTGGGACTGGGAGGAGGCCAAGGATTCTGCCAGATGTTCTGTAATGCACAACATAGTTCGCTGTAATAAGGAATGATCCAGCTGCAAGGGTGCATAGTGTCCTGGCTCAGAACCATGGCATTGGCAGGAAAGGACAGCCCAGGCTTTGAAAGGTTTTATTTGCCTCACCCTGTAAGAAGTCCCGGGCCAATGCAGTGGCTCAGCGATACCATCAGAAACTGGCCTCTCACTGACTGTTCTGCTGGCCTCAGCAAGGCTGAGGGGCTGCTGCACACCCCCAAGGTACAGGCAGGAGGAAGGCAGAGAGCACAAGGAGGCTCCTAAGGACCCTCTTTGGATGTTGTCTTAGCCAGCTGATGTGTGACTGCCTCTTCAGGGTAGGCCAGAGTACTGAAGGTTTCATTTTTCAGCCTCTGTAGGAGCTGAATTAGCAGGGAAGAGAGGGTCGGGATGGCGCTGCATGTACTGAACAGATGGTGCCCTGCCCGGATACAGGTCACAGCTGGGAAGGCAAATGGATAGGTGACAGGCAAGGCAATCTCAGATGTGTGCTGCTGAGGGTATAGACGGGTGCTGAGGGAGAGAATACTGGGGTGCAGGGCCACCTTATAAGTCTTCTTTGTGAACCTGACCCCGAGGATAAGAGGGAGTTGGTGAGGCTGAAGTCCAGGGGAAGGTACTCTAGGCAGGGGACACAGCATATGCCAAGTGTCCCCAGGGGGAAAGGGCTGGGAAAGGTGGGCAGGGGAGTGGAGTGACCTGAGGGGAGGCCACAGGGGTGGGTAGGGCCTAATCATCAGGATCCTGGTCCATGACCAAAAAGTATGAGGGAAATCACTAAAACTTGCGAGTAAGGGAAAGAGATGAAGTTTATATTTGAAAACCATCCTGGCCACTCTCAGTGTGTTTTGACTTGAACATCTTAAGTGATCGCATCTGTGCTTGCTCACCTGAGTCTGCATCAGGACCCCAGGGAGCATACAGACATGTTTGGGCACCCGTAGGGCAGTCATTCAAGGCCTCCACTTTCTAGCCCCTGGTGTGAACCCACATCACTGAAACGGGCTCATGCCACAGCCTGGGTTTTTCTTGTTACGTTATTCCATAGATCAAGGACCTTGAGCTAGAAAAGGACCACCTCAACCGAGCGGTTTGGTCACTGCGAGAGAGGTCACAGGTCAGCAGCGAAGCCCGCGTCAGAGACGTGGAGAAGGAGAACAAAGCCCTCCACCAGACGGTGACAGAGGCTAGCAGCAAACTCAGCCAGCTGGAGTTCGAGAAGCAGCAGCTGCACAGAGACTTGGAGCAGGCCCGGGAGAAGGGGCAGCGGGCGGAAAAGCTGGAGGGGGAGCTGCAGCGGCTGCGGGAGGAGAACACGCAGCTGGCCGGCAAGGTGACCTCGCTGGAGACTGCCACCGAGAAAGCCAGGGTCCTGGAGCACGAGAGCCAGGGCCTGCAGCTAGAGAACCGGACGTTGAGGAAGTCCCTGGACACCTTGCAGAACGTGTCTGTGCAGCTCGAGGGCCTGGAGCGCGACAACAAGCAGCTGGACGCGGAGAACCTGGAGCTGCGCAAGATGGTGGAAGCCATGCGCTTCACCAGCGCCAAGATGGCACAGATAGAGAGGGAGAACCAGCAGCTGGAACGTGAGAAGGAGGAGCTGAGGAAAAACGTGGAGCTGCTGAAGGCGCTGGGCAAGAAGTCGGAGCGTCTGGAGCTCAGCTACCAGAGTGTGAGCGCCGAGAACCTGCGGCTGCAACAGAGCCTGGAGAACAGCAGCCGCAAGTCGCAGGCCCTGGAGAGTGAGCTCGGCGAGCTGGAGGCTGAGCACCAGGCGCTGCGGCGGGACCTGGAGGCCCTGCAGCTGGCCAGCGTGCAGCTGGAGCGAGCTGAGAGGGACAAGAAGGCCCTAGAGCAGGAGGTGGCCCAGCTGGAGAAGGACAAGAAGCTCCTGGAGAAGGAGGCCAAGCGGCTGTGGCAGCAGGTAGAGCTGAAAGACGCGGTCCTAGACGACAGCACCGCCAAGCTGTCCGCTGCCGAGAAGGAGAGCCGTGCGCTGGACCGGGAGCTGGCCCGCTGCAGGGATGCGGCTGGCAAGCTGAAGGAGCTGGAGAAGGACAACAGGGACCTCACCAAGCAAGTCATTGTGCATACGAGGACGCTGACAACCCTGCGGGAGGTGAGCAGGAGCAGGTGTCTCCTCTGGGGGAGGGGAAAGGTGCTGGTAGGCAGGAGGTTCCGGGATAGAAGTGGGTCTCCATGTCCTTCTCAAATGATTCCCCTAGTTCTCAGCAGAGTAACACCTAAAGGTCTAAGAATCCAGTGAAAGTCAAGTGTCACAATTCTACTACCCACAGAGAATTGCTCCTGGTCATTTGGCTTATTTCGTTCTGTTATTTCCCCTATGCACGCGAAAGCAGACACACGCTCAATGTGCTGTATACACAGCGTGGCTGTCTGTTTTTTATTTCTTTTGTCTTACTAAATTAGATTTTAAAGGCATATCTCTCAGTGGCTTCAAGACACATGTATTTGATGCTATAGTTGACTGTGCTTCTATTTTAGATATTTAGGTGGTTTCTAGTATTTTCCACTGTTAACACTGGCCATCTTGTGTACACACATACCATTGTGAATATATCCAACTGTTTTCTGAGGACATATTCCTAGAAATGGAATTACAGGATCAAAGAGCATTTAATTATTTCTTGTCCCGTAGACAAGACAGTCATATCAGAAATCAGACCTGCTACTAAGAAGTCAACATAAGTGGCCTTCTAACACACATCTTTGAGAAGGAACCCATTAGACCCATCCTCAGAACGGTGGCGCCTGGTCTAGATGTTTTCATGTTGGTGTGTTCATTCCCTTTCTGCGAGAAGAACATCCCCGAGGCTTAGGCTCCCCATGAGGCAGCCTTGAGCCGGGCTGGCGCTGGCCTCTCTGCTGAGTTCCTGTGCCATACGCCTGCCTCACGGTTGTTGCAGGACCTGGTGCTGGAGAAGTTGAAGAGCCAGCAGCTGACCAGTGAGCTGGACATACTGAGCCAGGAGCTGGAGAAGGTTGGCCTCAGCAAGGAGCTGCTGCTGCAGGATGACAACAGCAACGGTGACACGTGAGGGCACCCCTCTGTCACGGGAGCGCTTCCCGCATGTTTAGTCTGCAGCTCTGTCTTCATGGGGTCCCTTAAGCTGTTGTCCTTTGCATTTCAGATCTTGTTTCTTAAGGTTCTCAGGCAAGTGTGGAGAGAGATTTTTGTCTAACAAAATGCCTTCTTAATTTTTTAGAAAAGTTTGACTATTGCAGCTTTTCCCTGCAGGGTTTTCTTATATGACCTCATTTTTCAAGGAAATTTAGTGTCTTGGGCTTTTTCTGGATTTATAAGTGACAAGATCCACATGCCTTATAATGGGATACCTTTTTAGTGGAAAGGCCCTGGACTTACCATTTAGTTAATAGCACTGTGACCTTGGGTATATTTCCTAACCTTTTTGAGACTCAGTTACCCTATCTGTAAAATGGCTACTCATAGCCCTCAAAGACAGTGTCATAAAACTATAGAAGTGGTGTGTCTACTCATGGAACCCTGAAGCGGGCTCTCGAGGGCTGGGCATGGGCTCCTGATTTTTCAGCTAATGGGTGGTAAAGGAAACCAGTTTTATGGAAAGAGAGCTGTGTTGGCAGTTAAGAAACTGGGGGCTTGCAAGTGATGAGGCAGATAAGCGATGGTATTAATACCTTTGCATTTTTCAGAAAATATAAGATTTTGGAGGGCAGAAATGAATCAGCATTGAAAACAACCCTGGCCATGAAAGAAGAAAAGATTGTGTTCTTGGAAGCACAGGTGGAAGAGAAAGTGAGCCTGAATCACCAGTTGCAGAGTGAGCTCCAGACGGTAAGAGTGACCAGCATGGAGTTGAGCACTGGGCCCCACCTGTCAGGTCTGTGCCTCTCCCTTTCCAGCCCCTCAGCTGTGCAGCAGGAGAGGAGCCTGGATACCCATTTCCAGGGGCAGGTGGGTATGAGCCACGGGGTTAATGAGGGAGCCACCATCAGCATCACATGTGCTGTACAGAACCAGAGTGAGAGTCAGAGGCCTGCAGGGGAGGAAGGTGACTCAGAGCAGCACCAGGGCTGCGGGTGGGATCTGGGGACACCCCATGACAGCCCCATGCAAAGCCAAGCCACAGGCCGTGAGCAGAGGTGACAGGCACCCTGAGCAGACGCCTACAGAGGTTACAGGTACCCTGAGCAGACGCCTGTAACAGCAGACGCCTGCAGAGGTGACAGGCACCCTGAGCAGGCGCCTGCAGGGGTTACAGCCACCCTCAGATGGGAGGGACAGGTGCTCAGGACTGAGGAAGATGTACACATGTCAACACCTGAGTGCATGTATGCACAGCACTCTCCACGTGTGTGTGCACTTTCCACACACATGTTCTCCATGCATATATTTGTACGTGCTATATTCACATGTACACACTGCACATGCACATGTGCACATACTCTTCCCCCCTCATAAATGCGTGCTTTTACATTCCTCCTTTTTTGAACATGGGCAATGTTTCTTGGTACAGAAATGAGTAGGAATCTGGAACAAAACAGTTTCAGTGCCATCAGGGACTAAATTCCCCATTCCAGTGCCTCACCTGGTCCCCATTCCTCTGCCTCACCTCTGCTTTGTGGAATGGATAGTTGAGGTGCAGGAGGGCAAGAAGACTTGCCATAGTCACATGGCTGAAGAAGGGATGTGGCAGGAACAGGCCCCTGCCTTTCTTATCATTTCTGGAGGGAAGGGGAAACGTGGAGGACAGAGGTTGCATCTCCTGTTTATTTCTACAAAAGCAGAAGGAAGGTGTCTGGCCTGTCACATGTGAGGGCAGGTGAATGGTTGGGAGTGTAAGAGTGGCATGGGGCTGACCTGAGCCACTGACTTGCGGCCCTGAGCCAGGCTTCCTCCAGCCTGAAATCTGCTTTCTTCTTGCTATGCCCCACAGTTGAAGAAGGAGTGTGAGAGCCTCAGGCAGAAGCAGGAAGAGGGGAAGCACCTGCAGAACTCCGTTAAGCACCCCATCGTGGGGAAGGCGGCTACCAGTAGCCCAGGGAAGGAAAGCTGGGGACCCAGCCACAAGGAAGCCACGATAGAGCTGCTCCGAGTGAAGGACCGGGCCATCGAGCTGGAACGGAATGTGAGTGGACTGCACTGGCAGTGGCTCAGAGAGAGACCCTCCTGTGGGTCATCCCACTGACAAGATGTCATTACTGTAAAGAACACAGGATATCAGATTCTATTGAATTTTATCCAAATCTAGCTGACAATTCTTGAGTTGTCCTGGTGGGTCCAGCAGACTTCCAGTGCTGTCATTTGTGACATCAGGGGCATGCTCACCGTCTCCCATGGTGTGTGGATGTCTGCCTGCCCACTGGTCAGTGTTAAGGTTTTAGGCGGTAGGTAGAGACCATGTGGCTGGCAAACCCGAAAGTATTTGCTATGTGGTCTTATCAGGAAAAGTTTACTAATGCACGTCTGTGCCTCTGGTTTTATTTGATGCTCAGCAGTAACGTTATGAAGTCCTTAGTAATGATTTTCATTATTTGACAGATTAGAAAGCTGAGACACAATTTGAGAGCCTTGACCCAAAGTCTCATGCTAATGCAAGACTGTGGCCCAAGGGCCCAGACCCCTAGCCCACCTTCCATGGTCTTTATTAGTCTCCTATAACACGAAACTTCTTATCCTACCTGCTGTCACACTTGAGGTGAAGCTGTAGACTAAGGCTTTGATTTCCTGTCCTATGAGAGATTTGGGGTTATTGCCAAGGGAGATGGATTTGGGTCACTGAAATGCACTCTCAGGGTGTTCAGCAGAAAACAGAAATATTAGAGAAGGAAGTGACTTTAACTCCAGGGGCCTCGGCCTCCCACTCATACACTCAGGTGCAATGCGGCGGCCCCCCATGGTGTGTGAAGGAACGTGGTACTTCCTTCATCCCCTGGGTTTTGGCTTTGGCCCCCAAGGTGGTGACTCTTGAGGTTTGTTATAAGCCAAGGACCTGTGAGCAATTAGCAGTTTCCCAGCTGGTGCTCGAATGGTTCCTGCTTCCCACCTTTTAGAATGCAGCCCTGCAAGCTGAGAAGCAGCTGCTCAAGGAACAGCTACAGCACCTGGAGACCCAGAATGTGGCCTTCAGCAGTCAGATCCTGACGCTGCAGAAGCAGAGCGCCTTCCTGCAGGAGCACAACACCACGCTGCAGACCCAAACAGCCAAGCTGCAGGTGAGTGCGTAGCTCCAGGGTCACAGCCCTGCCTGGGTGTTTATCTGCGGGGGCAGCTGGACAGTGCAGGAGAGGGAGGAAGTTAGGGGTTCTGTTTTGTTGTTAATAGGCTCATACACCGTGATCTGTGAAGGTGGTGATGGTTTATAAGCCATCCTCAGTGAGGCAGCCTGTAGCTGCACAGGTGAAAACCTTCATTTCTCTGCCTTTCCATGGACAGCATGCCTATGGTCCCCAAAGTCTCTTCCTTGACATATTATTAGGAATGACTTGGAAAAGGGGGGTTTGGATCAAATATGTCAGGTTAAACAGAATTAACCAGGTTTCTTTACTATAGAACCTGGCAGAGCCTTTTTTAAGCACTTATGACTTTTTAATCCCTAAGAGGGAAATAAGCTCTGAAGTGGTGCCTGGACTGTTGGGAACAGCCAGCAGAACCCGTATTCGGGCCACTTAGGACCAATGCTGGTACGTGTTTAGGATGAGCAAATTGTTGGGGAATGAATTTATCATTTGTTAATGCAGTTTCTGGGAAGAATTTGAAGATATATTACTTAGGAGACAGAGATAATGAAGAGGAAACTTAGCAAAGAGGTTGGGATTAGTTCAGCAAAACAGGAAAATAGTATATTGGTTTTGTTTCTTACAAAGTCCTTGTCTGGTTTTAATATCAGGGCAGTTCTGGCTACATAGAATGATTTGGAAAGTACTCCCTTCTCCTCACCTTTGTCATGATTTTTGATGATGTTGGCTGTAGTGTTCAGCAAACATCACTTAACGTTAAGTTGGTTGATAGTGTTTGTTGTTCAAGTGGTGTGTAATCTTTACAGATGTTCTGTCTACTTGTTCTAGAAAAATCAGCTTTTAAATGTAGCCCAAAAGGGAGGAGATTATCCACAGAAAGGGCATGATTTGCCCCCAAAGCTCACATTGGTAGAGTGGCTCAGGACTGAAGCATCACCTGATGGTTCCCACTTCTGTTTAATCTCTTTCCCAGATCAGGTCCTTGTGTTCTGGGAGAGCTGACCTGGGCCCTTCCTGGGCCCCTTCTGGGTCTTGCCTGCCCTGAGGGTCCCTGCTATTTCCCATCTGCCCAGAGTGCTTCACCTGCTTCCTGGTCCTTCTCACTGCCAGTAGGGACCTATAGCTCAGTGGAGCCTTCTCCCTCTCACAGGTGGAGAACTCCACTCTGAGCTCCCAGAACGCTGCACTTACCACACAGTACACGCTGCTGCAGAACCAGCAGACAGCCAAGGAGACCGAGAATGACAATCTGCAGAAGCAGCAGGAGCAGCTGACGGCGGCCTATGAGGCCCTGCTCCAGGACCATGAACATCTGGGCACACTGCATGAGCGGCAGTCGGCAGAGTATGAGGCCCTTATCCGACAGCACAGCTGCCTGAAGACCCTGCATCGGAACCTGGAGCTGGAACACAAGGAGCTGGGGGAGAGGTGGGGCCTGGGGCGGGGCCGGAGCTGATGGGCGGGGCCAGGGTGGAGAGGTGTGGCTTGGTGAGGTAGGTGGGGCCAGGGGTGGGTGGGGGAAATGGTTAAGGGCTGGGGCCTATAGAGTGAGTCTGCCAGGCTTTTGAAGACTGGGGCTTCGCACCCCCGGCCCCCACCTCCCCTCTTGGCCCACTGCTTCCCATTGTTGGAGCACCTGAGATTTCCCAAAGGGAAGGAAATAGAACGTCAACTTCAGCCAGTTGGAGTTTGTGCAGCTGGAGACTGAGGGGGAGGGAGTGCTGTGGCTCCTCCTGGCTGGGCAATCCTCCTTTTCTCAGAAATAAGGAGGAAATTCCTTGTGTCCACCAGTTTGCAGAGATGTGCTTGTCTAGCTTCCCAGGACTTCTGCTCTGTATCAGGGCCTGGCTTGCTTTCTCTTTTAGAATGTTTATCCTTTAATTGTGTGAACTTTTGAATATAGAAAGTAAGCAGAGTAGTACAGTGAACCCTCCTTAACCCATCGTTAGGCTGGGTGAGAAAGGTCATCACTCTGAAAGCCAGGCAGAGCCTTCAGCCTCAGCTGTCTGCTCCTCCATGTTGATGGTGAGAAGCCGCACAAAGCAGCTGCCTGAGCAGTTTTCCAAGTTTGGCTCCCCCACAAGTCTGCACTCCAGTCAGATGGCACGGAAATGGCTGGTACCAGGGGCTGTGGCCAGGTGGAGTTGTGAAGATAAAGACCAGGTTTGCTGGGCACAGTGGCTGTTCTCTAGAAAGGAACGGGGCTCTAGAGAAGCATTTGCCCAAACAGGGAAGATAGAAGGGTTGTGCCGCAGACCCTTCACACTTCCAGTCTGCCGTGTACCCTGGGACTTGGAGGAAATCCTGGAAGGCTCCAGCATGGTGTCGGGGGCAGGGGGCTGGGGCTTGTCAGGCTCTGTCCTTATGCTCTGCTGCCTACCAAAGATGGCTGTGCTACCTATTAAGATTGAATCTGGAGAAGAAAATTAAAGCCCTGAGGAGGGGAGGGTTAAAAGTAGTAGGGGAAGATAAGGGCTATGGTGGAGGGACCCTGGGAAGAAGTACTCTGTGTGTGAGTGTGTGTGACACAACCACTAGCCATTCCCAACTCTTAGACAAGCCTCTGTCCCTCAGGAAGAGCAATTAAGAACAAGCAGACTCAGCTTGGCGCCTATAGCTCAGTGAGTAGGCACCCGCCACATACACCAAAGCTGGTGGGTTTGAGCCGGCCTGGGCCTGCTAAACAACAATGACAACTGCAACCAAAAAATTGCCAGGCGTTGTAGGACCTGTAGTCCCAGCTACTTGGGAGGCTGAGGCAAGAGAATGGTTTAAGCTCAAGAGTTTGAGATTGCTGTGAGCTGTGACGCCATGACACTCTACCGAGGGTGACATAGTGAGGCTCTTAACAACAACAACAAAAAAAAGCAGACAAGCTCTGAGGGAGGGGGAGGGGTGCAAAGCTTCCCTTGTTTTCCATGGGCAGGATTAACTTATACACAGGGGAATTCTGGTTCTTTGTTTGTTTCTTTTAGATATATTTGTGTTTAGTGAGCCATCTAATAGCTTATTTATAATTCCCTAAGAGAGAAGGTGTGGAGTTCCGAAAATACAGTCATTGTGTTTCCAGGTGGCTGAAGGAAGAGGCTGCTTTGACAGGGCATTTGGATCTGTGGGGACAGATCAGCCTAGAGGAAGAGGATCCTGGGCCCCAGGGCCAGGTGCTGTCCTGGACACCACTGCCAGCAGCTGCTTCTCTGATTCTCAGCCGTCCCACCTCTCTCCCTACCTGCACTCTGCCCTGTCCCCCTCACTTCTGCAGAGGGATCCCACTTTGGGTATGAGTTACATGTAGGCAAAGAAGGCCCAGGCCAGACTCCCAGCAGGGTGTTTCCCTCCGGCAGGCACAGCAGCATGCTAAAGCGCAAGGCAGAGCTGGAGGAGCTGGAGAAGGCCTTGACCGCGGAGCGGGAGGCTCTGCAGCAAGAGCAGAGGACAAACGCCATCGCTGCAGGCGAAAACCAGAGGCTGCGGGGAGAACTGGACAGGTGAGTACAGCGGCACTACGGGTCACACTGCCCAGCCCTGAGTGCAGCAGCGTTTGGTGCCCAGGATTCTGCTCAGACCAGTCTCACTTAGCAGCCACTAAGAGAAGCCCAAGCTGAGTTTCCTGGTTGTCATGTACTTTTACAAACCTTGTCATGTTAATAGCTGGGTAGGTGATACAGTAAAGGGTAACTCTAGCTGGTTGCTGGAATACGAGGACCCAGGTGATACCTGGGGACAGTGTGTTGTCTAAGTTCGGTGGTCTAACCCCACACCCTTATGCTGATAACTGTATCAGGCACAGATGTGTTCATTATTTGACATAAGCACACAGCATTCTCATGAAGAAGGTATAGCTGATCCTCCTTATTCACAGAGTCTCCATTTTTGAGTTACCTGCTTGCTGGAATTTGTTAACACCAAGATCAGTACTCATGGGGCTGCTGTGGATGTGCACAGAGCAGTGAAATATTTGAGTCTCTAGACGTGCACGTCTCCACCTGAGGCTGTCTTCTTGCTTCAGCTCCCCTACTACAAACAAATGTCCTTTTTGAAATCTCTTCAGTGCCACGATTTTTATATTTTGTGCTTTTGCTGTCTAAAACAGCCCCCACACTTAGTATTTACGTGCTGTCTAGTGTTCCTAAGCGTAAGAAGGCTGTGAGTGACCTTACAGAAGAAAACGTGTGTTAAGTAAACTCTATTCAGGCTTGAGTTACAGTACTGTTGGCTGTGAGTATGTTCTGTCTTTCATAGAAACCCAGGTAAAAGAAGGTTCCATGGTTATCAGTGGAGCAGAGGCTCCCAAGAGCCTACGCCTGTATTTTCTCAAGGCATGATGGTTCTATATTCTTTAATTCAGTGTTGGGGCAACTTAAACGTGCTGACCACACATAATGAGAACCGAGAATACAATTATTGTCCCCCTTCCTTTTTTTTTTTTTTAATGGATGATGAAATAGGTTCATAACAAGATTAATAACTTCTCCAAGGTCAATGTTTCTAATAAACAGCAGAGGCAGGACAGACTCTAGGTCTTGTCTCATTCCAAGGCTTAATCGTAGAAAAGCTCTTCTCCCTCCCACATCCTTGCATGGCCATACATTGGACGTTACAAACTCAGCTGCCTCTGGTGTCCAGGCAGGGAAAGCACCTGAGTAAAATAGTGCCAGCGACCCAGCACAGACTGTGCCCCCTAGGAGCAGGCAAGAATCTCCTCCAGGAAAGGTTGCCAGCTGCTGGGACTCCAAGGGTTTCCAGATCAGCCTTTTGCTTTATGATTTTTAAGAGAACCTGAGTATTTGGATGTTGTTGTGAAACTTCCAAATTTTTTAATATAGGTAAAACAATCTTTTTAAAAAACAGAATAGGCCGAGTAAGACACATCTGTGTCCAAATTGAGTCCACAAGCTCCTGGTAATTGGAGCTTTCTGATACAAATCTTCTCCTAAGAAACCCCAGTTGAGTGGTAGTTATTATCTTACCATCATGATGATAATTTCAGTAGGTTTACATAATGCCCACCCACTATCTTGTATTTTATTTATCTCAGGAGTTGAAATTACAAAAGGGCTTCAAATTGGTCAGAGACATAGAGTTTTAGCACAAAAATGTTCTGGTTCAGTGTTTTAAAAAATTTAAACAGCAGAATCCTTTTCTTCCGAGTAGGCAGAGTTATCAAAGCCATAACTAGAAGGGGTGGTGGCAGTGATGCTCTGTTGACTCAGGTGTGTCTGAGCTTTGCCTGCTCAGTCTCCTCCAGGCCCAGTGTACTGGCGCCAGGGGTTCTTTCATGGAATCCTAAAAAACAAGCTTGAGAATCAGCAATTTTATTTAACCCCTCATTTTAGATGTGTAAAAAGCAGAGTCCCAGAGAGGTTGCGATTTTTGTGTAAGGTCGCACAGCCTGCCACTGTCAGAATCCTGGTGTCTCTTTTGAGTTTCTTCAGCCCCTTGGCTGTCCACTCCCAGGATCAACTTCCTACACCACCAGCTGAAGGGGGAATATGAGGAGCTTCACGCCCACACCAAGGAGCTGAAAACCTCACTGAACAACTCCCAGCTGGAGCTGAACCGGTGGCAGGCCCGGTTCGATGAGCTGAAGGAGCAGAACCAGAGCATGGACATCTCACTGACCAAGCTGGACAACCACTGCGAGGTGAGGCCTGGGCCAGGCTGGAGCCTCAGGATACTGGGAACAGGCCCCCCAAGGTGATAGTCTGGAGTCCAGCCAGGCTGTGATGAGTCCCGGTGGGTCTCGAAAGGCACATGTCGGCATGGCACAGAGGCTGAGATGAAACCAGAGACATTTGAGGGGGTAGACGCCACATGCCATGGGGCTGGGTTAGACCTTTGGGCTGGGCAGGGTCAGCAGAGGTGCAGTGAAGACAGCTGCTTGGGTGTTACGTCAGCCCTCTGGGCTGGGTCTACACTGACTTTCTGTATTGCTTCAGTTCAGTAGCCTCCCTGTTCTCAAGAAATGGTGTGAATGTGCCCTGTTCAGGGTTTTGGCCAACTCTAGCTCAGACCCTGGGGAAGTTGGGACAGAGCTTATTCAGGAGTCTCTGGCTTCTGGGCCTGTTCCTTCTAGGCTGCTAGGTCAGAAATGGTCTTCTTAAGTAGCAAGACCCCCTCCAGGTGAGTCTCAAATAGACCCTGATGTGTTTAAGGCAGGCAGGGTGTGTGGCAGGAAGATCAGTTGGGTCTCACAGCCTCAGGGTGGCAGGTGTCCTCAGGACAGGGTCTGCTCTTGCCTTTCTTGAGAAACCATTATGTAGACCTCTTCTTTTGACCTCCTGGTAGCCCTGTGACAGATAACACAGATGTGGAAACCGAGGCCCCGTGTACTGATTTGCGTGGCCCCCTGTGGATGAGAAACAGCAGGGCCTAGAGCCCTGAAGGCTGGACTGAGGTGAGGGTGGGGCTGAGAGGACAGGTGGCACCATCATGGCCAGGGAGACCTTTCCCTCCAGGGCTCTGCTGTCACAGGATGCATCTTAGGATTTTCAAGGGGGGACTCCAGCTCATGGGCTCCAAAGGAGCCATGTGGCAGGTCACATACGTGGTGAAGCTGAAGGACTAGCAGTGTCTCCACAAATGGGGGGTACAGGGATATTCATGGAAAGGATTGATTGCAGCAGAAACGGGCAGGTGTACTTTTGGGGAAATGCCAATGATTTAGATCGGTTGGAACACAGGTCAGAGAGGGGACTTGCGGAGGGGGCTGTAGTAGGGATGGTAGGTCAAGTGGAGGGGTGTCGATGGAACTCCAGGTCCAGCACACATCAGTCCCCCCAAACAGGCTTCAGGTGGAGTCCGTATCATTTTACTTGGCTGCAGTAACAAAGTACCACAGGCCAAGTGCCTTAAGCAGTGGATGTTCATTTCGCACAGTTCTGCAAGTCCGTGGTCCACACACCGGCAGGGTTGTGTCTCCCAAGGCCTTTTTCCCTGACTGGCAGATGGGCAGGCACCTTTTTACCACATTCTCACGGGGTCTCTTCTCTGTGTGGGCTCGTCCTCAGTGTCTGTGTGTTCACATTTCCTTCTTAAAAGGACTTCAGTCAGGTGGATCAGGGATCCACCCTCACCATGATCTCGTGTTAAGTTTATAGGTCCTGGCTCCAAATGCAGTCATTCTGAGGGACTTGGGGTCAGAGCTTCAACATGGGAATTTTGGGGAAATAGTTCAGCCCATCATGGGAGCTGAGTGAATGAAATGGAGTTGGGTCTGCCTTTGCTTTGAGCTGTGCTCTCTGCCTTTTCCACCTCACCTCTTTCCAGGAGGCACATATGTCACAAATTAGGTTTGTTTGTTGCTGGGCATCTAATGAGGACACAGAGCAGCTGCCCCCTCATTACTGGGATGCATGTGCCCTTCAGGATCATGGACTGTGAAGCCAAAGGACAGGCCAGGTCGTGTGTGGATCCCTGGGTATTGTCGCCACACGGGTGTCTTTCCTTTGTGCCAAAGAGTTTCCAGTGCTGGATTTTTATCCCGCAGACAACTGACTCACCATGTTTGTGATGCACTTTCCTCCAAGCCTAGTGCAGTTCTCTGTGGAAAGTAACCTTTTTATTATGCATTTATGTATTGCCCAAGTAATACAGCAATGACAATCACAGAAGTATTTTTAGTGAATAAAATGTCATACTTTTACCTCCTTTTTCCTTCCAGTTCTTCTCACTGTGTGTATATACATTGTATAGAATTAGGTTTAACATAGGTAGTATTTTGATTTTTTTTCTTTATGGTGAAATCAAAGTTATACATTGGCTATTATGAAAGTTTTGAGGTACACAAAAATCAAACATAAAATTCACATCGATGGAAACAAATGAAGCCCTCCCAGCAACACTGATAGCTCAGGAGAGTTAAAACTTGTACAGGTGAATCAGAAAGGATGCTGTTGACTATGTTTCTTAGAAGTGGAATAATGGATAACACAGTCTGTCTCAAAACTTTTGTAGTGACCTGTGTAATGGCTAATGGGGTAAAGAGAAGGGAATACCCCTTATGCCCCACCGATGGTGTGCTGGGTGTTTTGCTAAGTTCTTGTTTGTTTTCTCACTGAATTCTCACAGTGACCTTCTGAGCCCATCCTTGTAAGAAGTGGATTGGAACCTTGTCTCTCTGAATCCAAAGCCTGTGAACTCCCTGCTTTAATATGATAATACTCTAGAACAGAAGTTGGCAACCTCCAGTCCTTAAGTCAGGCCCTGTCCACCACCTGATTTTATATGGTTTACATACTAAGAATGGTTTTTGTGCTTTTTAACAATTGAAGGGTAAAAAAATCAAACAATATTTTGTGGCAAGAGAAAATTTGAAATTGAAGCATCAATGTTGGCTCTGTGCCTGTAGCTCAGCGGCTAGAGCACCAGCCACATACACCGGAGCTGGAGGGTTCAAACCCAGCCCGGGCCTGCCAAACAACAATGACAATTACAACAACAACAACAAAAATAGCCCGGTATTGTAGCAGGCGCCTATAGTCCCAGCTACTTGGAAGGCTGAGGCAAGAGAATCGCTTAAGGCCAGGAGTTTCTGTGAGCTGTGATGCCATGGCACTCTACCGAGGGTGACATAGTGAGACTCTGTCTCAAAAAAATAAATAAAATAAAATGTCAGTGTCTTAAAGTTACTTAAAGTAAAGCCAAGGATATTTTGTCTGAGGCTGCTTTTATGCTCCAAGGGCAGAGTCAAATGGCTATACAAGGTTGTGAGTGTTGGAATATCTAATATTCAGTGTCTAAATTAACTGTCCAGCTCTTTATAAAAAGTGTGCTCTCTTCTAGAGCAAAGCTGTTCAACTGACATGTAATGCAAGCCACATACACGACTAAAAATTTTCTAGTAGCTGTGTTTAAAATGTATTTTAAGGTGGACATGGTGTCTCATACCTGTAATCCTAGCACTTTGGGATGCTGCAGCAGGAGTATCACTTGAGCTCAGAAGTTTAGGACCAGACTGAGCAAAAAAGTTAGCTGGACATTGTAGTGGACGCCTGTAGCCCCAGCTACTTGGGATGAGGCAGGGGGATCATTTGAACCCAAGAATTTGAGATCGCTATGAGGCAGGCTGACACCATGACACTAGCCCAGGCCATAGAGTGAGACTGTCTCCAAAAAAAAAAGAAAAACTTTTTAAAAAGTGAAATTAATTTTTGTAATATATTTAACCTATGTATCTAAAATATCATTTTAGGCTACACGCCCGTAGCACAGTGGTTACGTTGTCAGCCACATACACTGAAGTTGGTGGGTTCGAACCCAGCCCTGGCCAGCTAAAACAACAGTGACAACTGCAACAAAAAATAGCCAGGTGTTGTGGTGGGCACCTGTAGTCCCAGCTACGTGGGAGGCTGAGGCAAGAGAATCGCTTAAGCCCAAGAGTTGGAGGTTGCTATGAGCTATACCGCCACAGCACTCTACCAAGGGTGACATAAAGGGACTGTGTCTCAATAAATAAATAAATCATTTAAAATCATGTAATCAACATGAGATGTCGAAACATGTAATCAACAAAAAGATATTGATGACATGTCACTTTTTTTTTTTTTACCAACAGTATATCTTCAAAATCTGTTGTGAATGTCACCCTTGCAGTACAAGTTAATTCGTAGTCACTATATTTTAAGTGCTAAGTAGCCACACATTGTCAGGGGCACCTGGACTGGACAGTGCCCATGTGGAGTGGACCCAGTCATTCCCAGTTTGGGCTACTTTAGTCCTTTCCAGGTTTTCACTTGTGTAGACGCATGTAACACGGGCATGGATGTCTGTGTGCAGTTAGCCTTTTCCTGCCTTTGGAAGCTGGATTCCTACCGGTGGAACCACAGGGTATGCGGTGTTTGAGATGCTGTTGGTCTGTGTTTTAGCTGCTCTCCCGTCTCAAGGGGAACTTGGAGGAAGAAAATCATCACCTCCTGAGCCAGATCCAACTGCTGAGCCAGCAGAACCAGATGCTCCTGGAGCAGAACATGGAGAACAGGGAGCAGTACCACGAGGAACAGAAGCAATACATGTAAGGGCCGTGGCGTCCCTGCACCCCTCTCCCCTGGGCCGTGGCGTCCCTGTACCCCTCTCTCCTGGGCCTTGGCGTCCCTGCACCCCTCTCCCCTGGGCCGTGGAGTCCCTGCACCCCTCTCCCTGGCTGCTCACAGCAGGAGCCCTCAGCCCCTGGCTTCCCTTGCCCCACACCAAAGGCCTGTGACATTCTGGGCAGAGAGCAGCCCTGGGCCCACTGGAGTCCTGGGCACAGACCACTCACCCAGGCAGACTTCCCTTGGCTTCCTGGAACGTTTTCCATTTCTGGAAGTGATGGTAGTTGGCTTTGGTTTGCTTTTTCAAAGGCACTGTCCACTCCTAGAAGCTTCTTTCTCTGTTTTTGGAATTAAATTCACTTTAAAAAATACAACATCATCATAACAAGGTATCTCAGAGAGAGAATTGAGCCTGAGCCTATCCTTCATCACCTCACCTGTGTTCCCGTAGGCATGGGGAGGGGTCTGGTGCCCTACTTGCCCTCTGCTGGTGTCGGTGAAGTGTCTGTGTAAGCATGGGCCCTGGGAGGTGTACAGAATCAGTTCCCTGGCAGCTGGAAACCAGTAGGGATGATAAGATGTGAGCAGAGCTTTGTCTAAGACCAGGCAGACATGAATGGCTTCATGGAGGGTGCAGTTGGGTGTTGAGTTCTGCTGCTAAATGGCGAGGGGGAGGCATGCAGGGGTTGGGGAGCCGGGGCATAGGAGATAGTCTGGGTGCAGGGAATGTGCAGGGGCATTCAGAGAGAAGGCTGGAGAAGGAGGTGGGCACTTGGCTATGGACGGCCTCTGTCTGGCTGTAAACTTTGGGTTCATTGGAAAAGGATGCTAGTTTTAACAGTGCCTAGGAAGTTTTCAGAAATAAAGGACAAGAACCCTGGTGCTGGCAACCGTACAGATCAAGAATCCAGGGTAGTTTTCACCACTCCATGCTATGGCGGTTGGACCATCTGTCATGTGCTCAGGAGTGGCTGGGATGGGCGTCCCAGGAGGCCGTAGGTGCGAGTGTGGGGAGGACAAGCAGAGACACGTCTGTGGAGGGACTTGGGCACGAGGATGCCATGTGGTGTCCCTGCTCCTCCTGGTGAAATGCCGCTCCTCATTCCTTCCTGGCTTCATCTGCTCATGTGGCGGCAGCTCCCACCTACCAAAGGGCGGTTTGTGTGTCTAACTGCACCGCAATTGTGGGGTAGCAATGATGGTTGCCTGCAGCTGGCCCTCTATAATCCTTTCTCTGGTAAAATTTGCCAGCAGAGGTTGGGCAGGTGCTGACTGGAAGGAGTAGGAGCCTGGTACCCAGGGGGATTATTTGATGATGTTTTGCATTAGAGAGCGTCTGCCCCAAGCCAGTGGGTTGGCAAGCTTCCCAGAGCCTGCCCCATCCAGCCCCATGAGTTTATGTGGGTCTATGGGACCAACCCAGCCATCGAAGCATGAGAAGGCCCAGCAGCACAGCTGTGAGGACAGAGCACCAGGACGCAGGTGTCATTGAGGGATCTGGGAGCACAGCCTGGCTGGGGCCACTTTCCCCAAGGGCTCACCTGGTGTACTCTCTGGAAAGCCCTTAGCTTGGTCAGCACCATAGCAGCTTTGAGAATGAGGAAGCTTAGGTCTTGTGCCTAAAGCCTCATCTTCAAGCAGGGAAACCAGGGCTCCGAGCTGTAGAGACTGCACAGGTGATGAGGCGGGAGTGAGCAGGAGGGCACTCAGCCCCAGGGTTCCCTAAGCTCAAACACAAGCTTTCCTTTCATATTAGGAAGGACAGACTCTTTTAGCAAGCAGGGGTACCTTGTAGCTCTTCAAAGTTTAGGCGCCATCTCTTTGGTCCCTTGCCATGCTTTTGAAAATGTGGACCAGTTTCTAACATTAAGAAGTCAGGAGATTTTTGCTTCATTGTCTGGGCTTCTGGCTTCTCAGGAGGTCTGTCTCACTGGGCCTCCGCTGGTCCCCATATGACCAGGCTGGGGGACTGAAGCTTGCTGTGGTCCCCACCTCCCCCTCTGGTCTTGGTCTTTCTGGCTCTGTTTTGCTTGTTTTCCTCTCCGCTTGGCCCTGAAAGCTTTTGAGTTTGCTTCTGAGTTGGAATGGCCTCAATTCAGAGGTCCAGCTTTGCTGAACTAATATTTTCGACCCCCAAACCCCTATATCAATATGCATCCCACACCTATGCTCCCAGAGGTAGCTTCCACCTCACCCCAGATGTGCCCAGTGTCCTGAATGACCTAGCTGGAGAATCCTTGGGACTTGTGAACTTGGGTTTTCAGATGGTTAGAGGTTTGCTGCCTTGAGCTCACTTAGAGCTGGATCCTAGCAATTTAGTAAATCTCAAGGTTGTAGGGCCCCCGAGACCCAGGCAGGTGCTCCCATTTATATGTTCCAAACTCAGTGGCCACGGTGGTGATGCGCACCTTCATATCCGAATCACAGAGAAACACTGGCCCCTGCTGCAGCAGGCCCCAGCCATTGATGAATGGTTGCACTTTTTAAATTTAAAACTGGATTAATAGGTGTTCTTTCTCTTCTATTCACAGAGACAAATTAAATGCCTTACGAAGACATAAGGAAAAACTGGAAGAAAAAATCATGGATCAGTACAAGTTCTATGATCCTGCTCCAAAGAAGTGAGTTGATTTAAGTTCAGTGACACAGTAGAAGCTTCCTTTTCCCTGAGTAGGGTGAACACTGAGCTGTCTGGAGCAGGGCCTGTGCCTTCCACTGTGTGCAGGTTACCTGTGTACAGATCTCTCCTGCACAGCAGGAGTTCAGGACTTACAGCTAGGACCTCTGTACTTAACAGCTAGTCCTTTCAAAGGGGTGGCAAATGCCAGGTACCCTGATGGGCACCCAGGCTTAATTTAGCCATGAGCACTTTTAAGAGGGCAGAGTGTCTGTGGTCCTGGAGCCATTAAAACAGGATGGCAGGGTCGCCTTGTCAGGTACTATCTCAGGATTTCATGTGATTCAGACAACCACATTCCTGCTTTGGAGAGGAAACTTGGGCAGGATGCCTGGCTTAGACCTACAGTCTTCAAACAGGAGAACATTTTGGCCTTATGCAAATTCCTCTGGACTCACAGAACTTCAAGGAGTCATCAAAAAGTTTGCCAGAGTTTTCCAGAGAGCAGCAGGCCCTGAGCTGTGGGGCTGGCTCCCTCTAGCAGAACTGCCCCTTGTCCAGGGCCAGAGCCCCAGGAGCCATCCGTTAGGTTGTCTTCACCCAGCCTTGAAGTCAAAAGTGATCGTGAATCCCTCGGGTCTCTGTTGAAATCACAGAACCAGCAGATTTCAGAAGCTCAGTGTCAATTTTCTGTTAATATTTGACATATACAGAAATTGAGGCTGAGGTGAGGAACTGGAGTGATTTGTGTGATTAGGGTACCATTCAGTTTCAGAATCAGGATGAGAACCCGGGGTGGTTCTCTTTGTGCTATGTCAGAGTGCCTTTATTTCCCAGCTACCCGCAGCTTTATTGCTTACCATCGAAATGTACTGATTTTAATTCAAATAGGGTTTCTACCTTTCTTGGTCCCATGCTTGTCGCTGCTCCTCTGTGCCCTCTGCACTTTGCCCCCTCACCCCGATTACTCAATGCCAGGGTATAGTCAGAGACGCCAGCTTATTTCACTTACTACTGCCTTAAGCAAAAATTGAGGTTCCTAACTCTGTTCCTAAGCACAGCACCACAGCCTTCATCCCAACAGACCAGTGTGGGTTTCTGCCACTATGTACCTGCTTCCACCATTCCCAGCCACATGCCTAAGAATTCCGTTTCACCATGGCAGCAGTTGGGCACCATCATCCCAAACCTCAAGTTCATGGCCGACCTTCCTGGAAATCCCAGCCCATGTTAGGGAGCCCATGTTAGGACCTTCCTGGAAATCCCAGCCCTGCTGGAGGGTATAGGAGGTTAAGTGTGCCCTTCTGAAACTCTTCTTCTAACTAGGAAGAATCACTGGATTGGAGCCAAAGCCTTAGTCAAACTCATCAAGCCAAAGAAAGAGGGTTCGAGAGAACGGTTGAAGTCAACTACAGACAGCCCCTCCTGGCAGCCAGAGTCTTCAGACCCCGCCTCTCCAGTGGCCTTTCAGCCTCTCAGATCACAGCCAGAGAACCCTGACACCCCCACACCAGGCTCAAACTGTGCAGAAGAGCGGGACACCCACAGTGGGCCTGCGGGAAAAGGTAGGAGTGGCCAGCTCAGCTATGGTCACCTGAGGAAAGGGGGTATCCCAAAGGACCCACTCACTGGATGGGTGTGTACATGTGCGTGTGTCCCCTACTTAGGTGTGTTGTATGAACCAAGAAGAAAGACTGTTTTGTCCTGTAGCACTTCTTTTATTTTAAAACAGAAGCATCATTTCTCCCAGAAACTGCAAAACTGAGATATATGTAGCTACCATAGAGACAAGTGTGTAGCTTGTGTTTGGGGGCTCCCTTGTATGTGTTTTCTGTAGGGAGACCCTACATGCACTTAACATGCTCTCTTGTATATAACATCTTCAGAAAGTCCTTGGGTGGCTCTAATCTGTCATCCCTCCTGAAAGGTGGGTTAGGTTTTCTTCCCCAGTTTGATCCTGGCGTTGAACGCTACCAACCATAGATCACAGAATACTTTTTCTCTTAGGGCTGTCACTTGGAGTTTGCCAGAGGTTCCAAAATAAGAAGAGGATTTCTGGTCACATATGCTGTATTTTACCAGATTTCAAAAGCCAGATGAGCTGCAAAATTACTTTATATACTTTACATATCATTCGGAAAAAAAAAACCCACTCGCAGTCAAATGATGCAGTGCCTTACCACTTAGAATTTTTATTATACTCTTGTTGAAAGAGTTCTTCTAAAAGACTTGACAGATTTTTGCACAAAAACATAAAAGGAAAATATGAGCAGGATAAATTTGTTATGAGAAAGACATTTTTGTCCCAGGGGCCAGCCAGCCAGTGGTGACTGTGAGACACTATCAAAGCTACGTTCCAATTTAAGAGATACTAAGGTATAGAAAAAAAATGCATCCTAGAATCGGTTAAACATAGCGGTTACCTTAAACCAGGCGTCCTCAAACTTTTTAAACAGCGGGCCAATTCACTGTCTCTCAGACCGTTGGAGGGCTAGACTATAGTTTAAAAAAAACTATGAACAAATTCCTATGCACACTGCACATATCTTACTTTGAAGTAAAAAAACAAAATGGGGACAAATACAGTTGCACCACGGGCCACAGTTTGAGTACCCCTGCAACATTGTTAAATTTTTAAGTTTACTTTTAAATATCATTTGGGGGGATTATTTATGCCAGGCCTGCACCACAAGTAATTTAAATTGCCATGCAGGATGCCAGGACTTTCTGAAAATCAGTCCTGTGCCTGAGACCCATGAGCTCCCCAGGGCTGACAGGGTGGCACTGAGGACTGATGACAAGTGTGACATGTGCAAAAACCTTGCAGGGACCACATTCATTGCTTAAAAGTACCTCTTGTGTCACTTTCAGATGCAAAGAAGAAATGTGCAGGCACACATTGGGGACTGATAGTTATACTCCAGTTCTTTATGGGGATAGGACCAGGTGAAGGGCTCATGTGCAAGTGAGTGATAATGAAACTCAACATTTGATTTTTTTGTTTTGTTTTGTTTTTAATCTGGAGAGATTCTATAGCCTTGGGTTTTCATATTGGCTGGAGTTTATTTTCTTGATGTTTATCATCTCAACTTGTATTTCTCTGTAAGTTGAATTAATTAACTGTAATTACTTAGTCTCACTGAGCTAAGGAAAGTATTCAGAGAGAAAAGAATACTTGGCTGGCCTGAACTGTCCAGTTGTACCCGTGCAGGAGCCCATCAGTGATGATTTTCAGGAGCAGCCACCATGGGCTTGAGTGCTTTCTCTGGACTCAGCACCTTTTTAACTACTTTTTGCGCTTTATCTGTCCCATTTCATCCTAACTACCCTATGAGCTAGGTGTGATTACTGTCCCCTTTTAGGGTTGTGAAGGTGAGGCTTGACAAGGTTAAACACTTACTGACGGTGGTAAGTGGGATCCAGTGCAGTGCACAGGATTGAAGACTCTGGAGCCCAAACTCTCCAGTTGCAGCTATTTTGGTCCTGGGAGATGCTGGGCTGCAGGGGCGCTAGCATTAAGTTGGTCCCTTATTCTGTGTTGTGAGCCATGGCCACCAGGTGGTGCTATGGAGGAAGAAATAACGGAGATTCTGGTATCAACTTTAATCCTCACTCAGGTTGGTTCATGTTAATATGAAACATGTTTGGGAAGCTAGACCAATTGTCTGCTTTGTTAAGACTCTGTAACTTAAAGTCTAAAGGCTGGAGTGAAGGATATAAAGCAGATGTAAAAGGAAATTATTTTTCTTGGCATTGAGGAGTTTTTTGGTATGAAAATGAGATGTTTTAATTATTTTAAAATTCAGGCTGGCAAAAGAGATTATTTTAGAAATATAAAAATTATTAGTGAACACTTCAGGCAGACTCTTTCATTACAGCAGACGAGAAACATATCATTAAGTGTTTCCAAGCTCTTTGACTGACTGGAAACAAGAGGAAGTGTGAGCTGAGTTGTCAGGGACCCTGTCATTAAAATGGATGAGTAAGAGAAGCCAGGTCCTAAATTAATAAGCATTCTCATTTAATAATTTAACACACTGAAATTGAAAAATTGTCTAGCCATTGGCTCTTCAGGCAGTATGTCATTCTCCTCATGGGCTGAATAAGTAAATCGTTGGCGTTAAGATGCCTCTTAATTAATTAATTTGAGCTCGAGTATACATGAGTCACTGAGCCCTGATTCTGGTCTTGAGTAGTGGGTATTATTTTCATCTTTCTTGGACCAGACAGGATTCTGGTTTCCTAAGTACATTTATCTAATTTAGATTCATTTGTAATTATTGTTCCTTTCATTTATTTATTTTTCCTTCTTTTTTGGGTTTTCCGGGTGATATCACTTTAGCATGCCAGCGCAAAAAGAGTCCCTTTTTGAGAAGCAAAAGCAAGGACAAAGACAAGTCTCCAACGACCCACCCAGCTCTCTCTAAACGCCTGCGGTTCTGGTCCTCCTCCGACATCCCATCCTCTCCTAATGAGCCTCTCTCTTTCTCAGACATTGGAGATTTCTAATCCCTTTCCTTTATCATGTGTCTGCATCATGTATCCATCTTCATTTCTGAAATTCAAACAAACAAACAAAAAAACAAACCAAGACCTAAAGGCCAGATGGCCTATAGTGGACCCTACTCCTACCCCAATTCCAAGCTTAAAGTAGCCAGCGTGGATTCTGATTTCAAAATAGAAGAAGAGTTGTCACACTCTCTGGACCGTTTCTTCACAGTGTTAGGGGAGCCTCAGGATATACGTGTACATGTCCTTGGGCCAGGATGTCCATACTAAGTAAGTCAAGTAGCCGTGTGCTTCTGCCCCTCTCTTGCATCTGCAAGCTTGTTTTGTGCCTTTGTGTCCAGCAGAACCGGTCCGTAGCTGCTGTGCTTCCTAAAATATACAGCCTCTGTCAAGTAAGGTTTTCTTTCTGCAGACTTATTTTTAAAGCAGCTAAATTTAAAACCACTGCCCTTTTCTCCTCCTTTTTGTCAGAGCACTGAGTTATTGGCTTTGCTAAAACAGCCGTTTTTAATGTGTTCTGTATGTCGAAGGATTGATTGCTTCATTCAGAGACTTTGAATAATTGCATTGATTCTGCCCAGCCTGAGTTCAGCCCAGAATGAAGTGTTATGGCTGTGCTGTGGTTCTCTGACGTCTTGGATGCTAAAGTTAAGACAGTAGGGACAGAAAGAACATCAGCACCCAGATCACGGCCAGAGCAGGAAAAATGCTGGCCAGTAAAGTCATTATCTGCTGTGATATTTCAGCCATTTCTATACCATCTTCTGGATTTTTGCCATGTCCTTATACAACCTATAGGATTATTTACATACTTTCCCTGAGGTTGACTCATAGTTCTCAGTTACATTTATTTTCAAAGGAAAGATTATTATCAATACTATAAATGGAAAATGAGCATCTCTATACGAACAAATACATAACTGTAAAAATGTTAAAGTTGGTCAACGTGCCACCGACTCATCAACCTGCTCTGGGAACCTTGGGCTGCTGCGGTCCTGGGTCCTCCAGGCCTTTGGCTTCCACGCATGATGCTGAGATTGTGCTGTTTCTCTGTCTGCTGCTCATGCTAACTGTTCGCTCATCTCTGCTTCCCCTCTGGATCCTCACCTCAACATCCCCTGTCCCAGTTTATGCCACCAAACTTGAATCTTGCTTCTCATCAAGGTTATCTTTCAAAATCCAAACTTTTCACATTGTAACATCTGGGTGCTTAAAACTGTACAGTGAGCCCAGACTTTGAAGGCTTAGAAGGCAGAGGGGGCAGATGTGCATGGGAGCCGAATCTGAGCAGTGAGTCCCGGCTCTGCATCCGTGGCTCTCTGGGGCATTTTGTAGAATGTTTTGTCATCTGTTAGGGACTCCAACCATGTTAGTTTTTATCTTGTAATTGGAGATCCCATCCTCTTTCCTATGGGGTAGTTGGTTTGGGTTCTGTTTTAAATATTTTTTACATGAGATTTTATTTACTATTGACGAGAATTTAGGTTCATGGTAGAAAAATCGAGAGATTGCAGAAAAGCATAAGGTATAAGGTGAGGATCATGTTGCCATCTCACCATGCAGAGATGAAATCTTCTCTGTTTAAAAACTATATATTGTGAGGTTGGCAATGCATAGTATAATGTGTATTTGAAGTCCTAAGTAAAGCTGGGTGGCGGAACTTCAGATCCTTGGCTACAGGTGAGGGTGGTCCTGGGCAGACATCTGCTAGGATTTGTATGGGTTGGGGATTGGTGTTTCTGACCTACTCCGTGGGAGGTGTGCCTGATGGCTAGTGTGTTGGATGGACTTTCATCAACAGTTTCATCCTCTTGACTTCTCCCCTTCTTTGCTCCCAGCCTTTCACAGCTGGCAGTATCACCCATCATTAGAGCCAGAGGCACCCTTGTGGGACCTCTGACCTAGGCCTAGAGTCAGCTTCCCCCCACCTCACCCCCATTTAAATTATGACCCAGGAGCTGTGACAGCTCAGCTTTTGTCTCTGTGGTCCTCGTGCCCTGCTGCCTCTGCTTCTGGGCCTCGGTGTGGTTCCCCCAAGCCTGGGCACAGGATTTGGCAACCTCATTTCTCAATGTCCTCTTCTGGCCCAGGCCGTGGGGATTTAAAGCCAAAACGAGGGTCCTCGCACGGAGGCAGCCTTGACCGCACAGATGCCCCTCCTGACCCGGCCATGAAGTCCTGGCCCTTGGAGCTGGGCTCCCGGACGTGCTCATCCTTGGCCCCTACCACCACCCCTTCCAGCTCCACCCCCCTCTCCCGGCACCCAGGCCACACCAAAGGTGAGTCGTGGACTCCTTGAGGAGGGTGAGAATTGGGGCCCGGCGTCCTTCTGGAGACCCCAGGCTGTCTGAGGCCAGGGGTGTGTGTCCCTTGTCAGGCCAAGAGGTAGTGAGCAGAGTGGTTACGCTGGCATCACAGACACAAGTTCATACCTCAGCTCCGCTTCCTAGCCGAGTGACTTTGGACAAAGAACTTATCATCTAGAGACCTGTGCTAATGGGAAAAGCTTCAGAACCCACCACCAGCATTCAGGAAGTGGTGACACCAAGTAGCTTCAGACAGGAGGTGAAGCTAGGGCTGAGAAGCAGAGTTTGGGCTAAAACCAGGCAACTGCCCTTAATCCACCTTGGTAGAAATTTGGAGATTTCTTTCTCTAGAGAGAAGAACTTGGACTGTGTGAGCTGGAAGTTCACTGGCACAGTTGAGACAGGTGTTTGTACTGGAAACAAAGGGATTCAGTGAAGTGTTTGCAAACTCCCTGTCTCCCAGCGTACCAGGAGCTATGTGTATGCTCACCTTTCAGTATGAGACGAAAACACTCTTTGAGTAATTGCATGAGCTTGAGAGATTCTCAGAATGGCTTAGATCTTGCCAGGTGACACCGTGGAAGTTCAAGGATTCCCAGACACCTCAGGAGAGTCTCTCACCCCAGAGATCAAAAACTAATGCAGAAGGCAGCTGGAGTAAACAGACGTTAAGCACAGAGATGAAACCTTTAAGACGCCCGCCCTTCATATGGTCAGAGAGAAGGGAGATTGAAATGAGAGCAGGATGCTATAAAAAGGAGCAGTGGGAAGGAAGAAGCGCATTTGGCAATTTAAAATATGCAGACAGAAAGGCAAAGATAATGCTTAAGACTGAAAAAAGACATTCTGCTTGTAATTTAAGAAATAGGGAAATATTCAAAGAAACAGCTAAAAGAATTAAAAATGATTGCCTCTGGGCGCTGGAAGTCTGAGAGATCAATACCATCCACTCTTGGAACCCCGAGCGCCTAATGTTGGCTTGACAAGGAAAACAAAGCAGTGCTACAGGGGACCCTGGAGCTCCAGATATCCATAACTGGTGGGCGTGTAACTGCCTTTGTTTTGGAGGAGGCCCAGGGTCTGCTCTTGGATAGAAACTAATAGGCTGGAGGCGTGGGACATCTGCCAGTCTTCCCAGAAAGGCCAGTTTATTGAGGCCTTGGGATTCCTGAGTCTGTTTCTGGTTGGGAAAGGTGAGTGCACAGTAAACTTAAAGGAATCAGCCTGTCCGTTGTAGATTCCAATTCAGCTTCTTTTTCTTTCTTTTCCTTCCTCCTGCCACCTGAAGACAATGTAACCCTCTCAAAAGTCTTTTATGGCTGGCCCTGCCGCTCCCCGGGGTACTAAATATTCCATTCCTTTTGTATTATCCTTAGGCCAGAATTCACCATTATTCTTCCCCTCAATCAGTGCACAGATTAAATGAAATGGCAGGGTTAGGGTTGTCTCAGCAGGGGAAGCACAGAGGGATAGGGGAGGCAGGTCCCAAAGGCACAGTCTGAGTCCCCTCCCTCATTCCCAGGGGTTGGCCTGGGGTTTCTCTGTGGATGGTGCATGTCCTGGAACCCTGTGTCACCAACCTTGTTTTCACTGTAGGCTGTAATTCAGATGACAATCTCTGCGAGCCATCCCTGGAGCTGGAGCTCAGCCACAGGCAGTATGGTGAGTGTCCACCCTTCAGCCTGGTTCTCACACTTGATTTTGTCAGTGGTACGTTTTCTTTGATCTAAGCCCAGTGTGGCACAGCGCAAAATAGGTGAAGGTGGGAAGAGGGGAAACCCATTTCTTGTCCTCCCCAGGGGCCGAAGCCTGAAGTTTCCCCTTACCTCCCGTGGCGGGGGGTTAACTGCCTCCTAGTCTTTGCAGTTCTGGAAGCTCTGACCACCACTACCACCCCCTGCCCTTTGCTTTCAAGCACCCCTCTAGTTTGCCAGGAAGGCCTCTCTCACTGTCCTCACTTGGGTTATAGTTGCCTGTAGTAGCTCTGGGTTGTATTTAGTCTTAGCAATTGTTACAAGTGCTTATCATTTAATCTAGGCATATTATAAATTTCTACAAATGGGAAACAGTCGAAGGTACCAGATTTCTCAAAAATTAAAAGCTGTTTTGGTTTGCTTTAATTTTTGAAAAACAACCCTAAAAGGGAGGGGGGGAGTGGAAATCCTAAAAAAAAACTTCTCAAAAGTTTATGTTGAATCTTCCTTGCTTTTGAAGCGGTCAGTAAGCACAGGAGCCGGTGTTCTCTTCTGGCCTGTTGTCTAAAAAGTTCCCCAATGTGGACACGTGTCCATACAGACGCAGACACCTGCAGTTCACGGGAGTAAAGACCGGCCCTGTGATGGGACAGTTTGACACAGGGGCCCCTCTGCCCAGTGTGAAGGATAACACAAGAGCAGGAATCTGCCCCAGACATGTCACCGAACAGCTGTGGTTGTGACCAGTCAGCTGACCAAGGGGTTTTCTTCACAAATGTTCTGACTCCTCTGGCTTCTTTTATCAAGGAAAAGAAAAGAAAGGGATCTGTGATACAGTGCTTGAAAAACAAAGGTGTCTTCCCGAGCGAGGGGGTGGGGGCTGACTGGTAACAGTTTCTGTGTACTGAAACTTGATTTTTTTTTTTTTAATTGTTGGGGATTCTTTGAGGGTACAAGAAACCAGGTTACACTGATTGCACTTGTTAGGCAAAGTCCCTCTTGCAATCGAGTCTTGTCCTCAAAAGGTGTGGCACACACCAAGGCCCTAACCCCCTCCCTCCTTCCCTCTCTCCACTCTTCCAACTTGGTTGTTTTTAAAGAGAGCCATGCATGTGTTTATCTCAGACTTTCCCTTTCTCTGTTTTCACACTTTTCACGAACACCAAGTGTGTTATGGCTCATCCCCTGACACTGTTTGCTAACAAGTATTTCCAGATGCCTGCTGTTTGCAGAGCTCACAGTACCTCATGAATCCAGGAAACTTAGACGAGGTTTCCTTGGGATAACGGCAAGCAGATGACCTCAGGTGTCTTGCAGGCTCTTGGGACTGTTTTTGTTTGTTTGTTGTTGAGGCAGAGTCTCACTGTGTCGCCCTTGGTAGAGTGCTGTGGCATCACAGCTCACAACAACCTCAAACTGTTGGGCTTAAGCAATTCTCTTGCCTCAACCTCCCAAGTAGCTAGGACTACAGGTGCCCACCACAGCGCCCAGCTATTTTTTGTTGTTGTTGTCATTATTGTTTAGCAGGCCCGGGCCGGGTTCAAAGCCACCAGGCCAGGTACATGTGGCTGGGCCCTAACACTATGCAATAGGTGCCGACCTGTCTCAGGGCTGTTGAGCTTAGCACCTGCTGTGTGCTAGGGAGACTTGGGGATGGCTGAAACAACGTCTCTGTCACAAGGCACTCTGACATGGGGCAAGCTGCAGGGAGAAAGGCTCAGGGGAGGCCTGGAGCCCTGGAACAGATGGCTTGTCCTTTGCAGGGGTGGTGCTGGCCTTCCCAAGAGAAGGCAGTGAGGCATAGACACACTCGGGCAAGCACCCACAATGGATACAAGGGCTAGATTCCCTTGGTCCTTGTCACCATAAACCTTGACTTTTCCCTGTGGGGCAGGTAGAAATTTGAGGCAAGTGACACAAAACTGAAGAACAGCAAAGAAGGACAGATGAATGCTCCTTTTCCTTCTGGGGTCCCCAGCACCTGCTTCCTGTGGGTCACCTCACATGACATCTCCCTGTGTGCAGGCACGTGCTTGCGTATGCGTACACATGTGCACGAGGCGCCTTGAATAGCCCCTCATCTCTGTTCCCCATGGCCTTGGCAGGAGTTGTTCTCACGTGTTTCAGAAAGCTCTGTGCAGTAATAAGAGTGGGCCCCCTCCCAACCCCAACCTCCAGTTTACCCAGAGCAACCCTTTTTTTTTTTTCTTTCTTTTTTTTTTTTTTTTTTTGTAGAGACAGAGTCTCACTTTACCGCCCTCGGTAGAGTGCCATGATGTCACAGAACTCACAGCAACCTCCAGCTCTTGGGCTTCCGTGATTTTCCTGCCTCAGCCTCCCGAGCAGCTGGGACTACAGGCAGCTTAAAACTGTCTTGTTAACAAAGGAAATCTCACACGGAACTCCAGTACGGAGCACAGACAGAGCAACCCCTTTTGTCTGTGCTCCATACTGGAGTTCCGTGTGAGATTTCCTTTGTTAACAAGATAGTTTTAAGCTGTAAATCTAGACCTAATAAAAATAGATAACCAAGGTTGTCATTTTTTGACAGTCTGCTGCGTACTGTGCCTAGCATTCAGTGGCACTAAACGTCCTCATCCAACTATGGAGAGACTCCCAAAGTCCTTCCTGCCTTGGGTTATTGGCCTTAGCATTGGCATGGAATTGCTTGGTACATACTGCATATACTCGAGTATAAGCCGACCCCCTTAATTTTACCCTAAAAACTAGGAAAACTTAGTGACTTGAGTATAAGCTGAGGTGGAAAATGCAGCAGCCACTGGTAAATTTCAAAAACAAAAATATATACACCTGTGCCAACCATAGATCCTGATCCACTTTGGAAATTAGTCATTGCTACATACCAAGTCTTAAATACTTCCAGACCAGACCTTACTAAGTCCTGTTGGTTATGTGTAGAAGCCAGACTCCCATTACTATGAAGGAATTGCCCTAATAAGCAAACCTAAGATCATCTCCCAGGCTAGTGACTGCCGTTGGCAACAGTCTAAGCCCTGAGTCACCCTACAGTCCATTATAGGACAAGGAACCTGTATAAGTCAGACACCCCCCAATATCAACATCTATGTAATCAAACTCTCACCTGGGATGGGACTGGGTATAGCAGGAGCAGGCACAGGGATCTCCTCCTCAGTCCTACAAGACAAGAACTACGGAGCTCTGCGTACTGCAATAGACTTAGATATAGAAAGACTAGAAAACTCCATTTCCCACCTTCGAGAGTCCCTAACTTCCCTCTCTGAAGTAGTACTCCAAAATAGGCAGGGGCTAGACTTACTGTTCCTTCAGCAAGGTGGATTATGCGCAGTCCTAGGAGAAGAATGCTGTTTTTATACTGACTACTCAGGAATAATCAAACAGTCCATGAAGTTAGTGAGAGAAGGTCTCTGCAAAAGAAAACTCGAGCGGGAACAGTCTCAGAGCTGGTATGAATGTTTGTTCAGCAAGTCACCCTGGCTCACAACTTTAATTTCAACCATAGTGGGCCCACTTGTAATCCTATTACTGCTATTAACATTTGGCCCCTGCATAATTAATAAATACTGGCTTTCATCCGAGCTAGAATTAATACTGTTCAGTTAATGGTCTTATGGGTACAGTATAACCCCCTTAGCACTGGAAACACCAACAATGGCATAGAGCTAGGGCTTGTAAAACGCACTGAAGACCCATGATTGGATCCTCTAGGCACAAGAAAAGGGGGGAATGTAAGGACTAAGTTAACTCCATTTTGTTAGAACTAACTTCATCTTGTCCCTCAGCCTTCATTTTGTAGCTGCATACGAAAGGCGTTAGGCAACCTGCTCCCTCCTCCGACCCCCATCCTTGCCCCCTGATCCACACTCCTACACAACGTCTGCTCAGAGTGATAACAAACACTCTCCAGACAGCCAAGGACAAGTGCTCGGTCCCCTAGCTCCCCCCCCATCAGCGCGTCTCAGCGGCTCACCTCACACCCCCTCCCTTTTTTCTTTTCTATACCCTTAAAACCTCCCTCCTTTTCAAGATTGGGGCTTCTCTGTTCTCCTACTGCACCAGGACCAGGGAGCTGGAGCTCGAGCTTGTAAATAACTTCTTGCTTTTGCATCCGGGAAAAAATAAATAAATAAAAATAAAAATATATGCCCAAAACAATTACAATAATTGAGGAGTCAGTAGGTTAAATGCTTTTCAATATACATGATTGTTTGATATACTGTATACCATTAACATACCACATTAACCCATAGTATTCAGTGGCAATTTTAATAAAGTGAATAAACCATTTAAGACAGTAAAGCATTGTAAATAAATGGTTAAAAATCCTGAATCCTTATACTCCAAAACCCCTGATTATAAGGATTTAGGATTTATAAACATTTATTTACAAGACTTTACTTCCTTAAATGGGGTTTTCACTTAATTAAATGTGCCATTAAATATTGTGGGTTAAATAGTTCAGTGGAATACAGTTCAGTTCAGCCACCCACCTCTTCAGCTCAGCCGGGACTTGTGGACTGAGCTGAAGCACCGCCCCCTCAAGCAGA